>CM025149.1:37125028-37142761 GCA_013467495.1 Gossypium gossypioides | reverse complement strand
AATCCCCAAATTGTCTTATTAATGGAGACCAAATTGAATGGGAGTCGCATGGAAAGAGTAAGGGGATATATTTTCACGCTGATGGATCCTGATGGGGTCTTAGCTTAGCATGGAATGGGAATGATTTAGTCAAGCTTCGCGGCTATTCAAAAAACCATATTGATGTGCAAGTTGAAATGAAAGGAGGAGATATTAAATAGAGATTTACTGAATTTTATGGTTCCCCAGATTCACGATATAGAGAGGAATGTTGGGACTTGCTCAAAAGTCTTGGAAAGGATCAAAGTCTCCCTTGGTTAGTGTGTGGGGATTTTAATGAAATATTGTATTCTTTTGAGAAAGTTGGTGGTTTGCCATGAGATGAACGTAAAATGGAGCATTTTGGGAAGATTTTAAAAGAATGTCATCTAGTTGGTGTGGGTTATTTCAGACCTCCTAACATTTGGGAGAGAGGGAATCTTCCAAAGACAAACATTCGTGAGAGGCTGGATAGGGGAGTGGCAAATGTTGCATGGTTGAGTTTATTCTCGGAGTTTTCCTGATGTCATCTCCTACACTCCATTTCAGACCATTGTCCTATCCTAATTAAAACTGATCAGGATGAATCAGGAGAGGGCGAAAGATTTTTAGGTTCGAATCATGGTGGTTAATGGAAGAATCTTGTGCAAGAGAAGCAAAAAATATTTGGGAATCAAATAAGGGTTCAATTTTGGAGAAATTGGAAGTTGTAAAATCGAGTTTGAAAATGTGGGAATGAGGGATTAAAGAAAAACGAGCAGAATCTTCGAAGCAACTACATACAGAGTTGAGTAGACTGGTGGAACTTGATAAAGATGATGAGAATTTGGCTGAGTTAATTGATGTTTAACTTCACTTGAATTTGGAAATTGACAAAGAAGAGGCTTATTGGGAACAACATGCTCGAGCAAATTGGCTGAAGTTAGGCGATAGAAACACCAAGTATTTCCACATTTTTACTTCCCATAGAAAGAGGCAAAATAGTATTCAAAAATTGATGAAAGAAAATGGTAATTGGGCTAAAAATGAGAGGGAAATGGAGGAAACGATGCGTAATTATTTTGCTAACATTTTTTATTCAAAAGGTGTTGATTGCACGGAACGTGTCTTGTCAGGGGTGAATAAATGCATCACAGATGGTATGAATCAAATGCTTTTATCCAAGTACACAAATGAGGAAATATTTGATGTGTTAAAAGGAATGGGCCCAACTAAAGCTGTTGGTTGTGATGGTTTTCCAACGACATTTTTCAAAATTTTTAGAGTATCATAGGGGATGATGCAAGTGCTTTCTGTCTTGCAATTTTGAATGATGGTTTATCTATGGAACCTCTAAATGCTACTAATATAGTGCTGATTCCAAAAGTTGCTCAAGCTTTAAAGGTGGAAAATTATAGGCCTATTAGTTTATGCATGGTCTTATATAAAATAATCTCGAAAACTGTTACAAACCGTTTTCAGTAAGTTTTAGATTATTGCATAGATGAGGCCCAAAGTGCTTTTGTACCGAGGTATATGATTACAAATAATGTTCTTTTAGCTTTTGAAATTTTTAATTCTTTCAAGCATAAAAGAACAAGCAAAAAAGGTTCACTTGCACTAAAGTTGGACATGAGCAAAGCCTATGATCGAGTGGAATGGGCATTTTTACAAAAAATGATACTGAAGATGGGTTTCAACTCGACTTGGGTAGACTTTATTATGCAGTGTATTAGCACTGTCTCGTACTTTATGGTGATTAATGGTATAGAGGGCCAAAGTTTTAAACATATCTGAGGCTTACGATAAGGGGACCCTTTAAGCCCCTATTCATTTTTAATCTGTAGTGAATGTCTCTCTTATTGGATGAGATTGGATATAAGAGAAGGTGTTTTGGGGGAGCCAAAATTAGTCGATGTGGTCTGAAGATATTTCATTTATTTTTCGTAGATGATTGTATCCTATTTGGAGAGGCTTCAATTAGGGGTGCAAATGTGTTGAAAGGTATCCTAAATGAATATGAGGAAGTTTCGAGCCAATGTGTGAATTATGGAAAATTTATGGCTTTTTACAGCTCTAATACTTCTAATCAGTCTAGTGAGATTATTTCACAGATTCTAAGGGTTCATAATTCAACAAATCTCGAAAAGTACTTGGGCCTCCCTAACATGGTGGGTCGGAGAAAAAATGAGGCCTTTCAATTACTTAAAGATCGGTTGAGATGTAAGATTGATAGTTGGAGCACAAGACTCTTATCTCAAGGAGGTAAAGAAATATTTATAAAATTAGTCTTACAAGCAGTCCCGACCTATACTATGGCTTACTTTCTACTTCCTAATTCTCTTTGCAAAGAAATGGAGGGCATTCTTGTGAAGTACTTGCGCGTATGTTGAAAGCTAAGTATTATCCCGAAATAGATTTCATAAATGCAAGGTTAGGGAGTCTACCTTCTTATACCTGGAAGAGTATTTGGGCTACCAAAGGGATACTCCAAGATGGGATGTGCTAGAGAGTTGGGAATGGGGAAAGAATTCCAATTATTGGAGCTGTATGGGTGTCTGGTTCAAAGAATCACAAAATTCAAATTGTTAGTACTATTCCATATTCAATTATGGTAGCTGATTTTATTGTTAAAGAATTTAGGCTTTGGAATGAAGAACTTATCAGAAGTACCTTCAGTATGACTGATGCATAACGTATTTTAAGCATTCCGTTAGCTCGTAATCCTCAGGATGATTTTTTGTTATAGAAAGGGGAGGCATCTGGTGAGTATTCTATCCATAGTGCTTACAAAATGCTTTTACAATTATCGGGTAATCCTAATCATTTACAACAGCAAACATAATATATACCTTTTTACAAGAAATTATGGGGGCTTAATACAATTTGGAAATGTTGTAAAAACTACATCTCTACTTTGTGTAATCTACAGTACAGAGGGTTAATAACAAGGTTATGTGTCCAAAGTGTACAGCGTCAGTGGAGACTCGCAAACATGTGTTTAGGGTGTGTCCTGTTACAAGGGATACATGGAGATATTTAAATGTATGTTGGCCTGAGATAGGGGATGAAATGAGCCTTATGGATTGGGTTACCTGGTACTTTGATTCCAATACCATAGGCTATTGCAGAATCTTCGCATGCACAATTTGGGTTTTATGGACGGAGAGAAACAAATGGATTCATGAACGGAAAAAAAGATCTAGTTCAGAAATTGTTAATTTTTGTCAAAAGTTACATTGTTGAATTAGATAGGTTGGAAAAAACTTTACCCGTGAGTATGATAGGAAATAAGATCTAGAGGCCATCGCAAACTCTGTTTTTCAGAATCAACTTTGATAAGGCTTTCAACAAAACCAATAACAGTTCTTGCTCGGGGATTGTAGTAAGGGATTCTAATGGGGAGATATTGGGAGTCAGATATATTCTAAATCAAAATATACCTTTTACATTTGAAGCCGAGGCTTGCTTATGTCTAGGGACTTCAGTTGGGTGTGACGATAAAAGTCAGGGAAGTGGAGGTTGAAAGTGATGTGAGATCTGTTATTAAAAAAATACAGAGTAGATCGACAGATAAATCAGAAATACAAGCTTACATTACCGATTGTCAAGATCTGAGTAATAGCTTTCAAACCTGTGTTTTTCTGTTTGGGCATCGACTGAAAAATGAGATTGCTCATTTACTTGCAATTGAAGGTTTGCGTAGAAAAGAACAATGGAATTTGGATCAGGGGTTCCTATTTTTGCACGAATGGCAGTAGAGCGTGATCGACTAAGATATTCATTTGCTAGGAATGAGATGGGTTCCCTAGAAAATCAGAGGAATCAGAGGACGTGAGAGGGAATAGGGGAAAGTAGAAGTCATCTGGTGCGTTGAAAAGATAATGAATTATGTTTTGTTGTTTTCCAATGTGCATCAGGAGTAGTGCTTAATTAATGCTACTGTTAAAGTTGCAGAGATGCTTCTAGAGCAACACTTGAGTTCAACTGGGTTGGGCCATGCTTCTTGGCCCGTTTTTTCACTTTGTTTTTTGGTTGTATTGGGCTGTGTTTCTTTAATAAATAATCTAGCTATTTTATTCAAAAAAAGAAATCTTAAACTAAACTTTTTAAAAGCACTTCTTAAAAAAATATTTACAGCAACTTTTAAAAACATTTCTTAAAAACAATGTTAAATTAGCCCTAACTAACGAGGACACCTATTCAATCTCAAGTTGAAAACAAATAGTATATTTACATTTTACTTTTCTTTCTAAAATCAACAAATTAGAAAAGAAAAAAGTTTATAGATTATAGATTCAAGGGTCATTTGATCCTTATATAGATAGTTTCATAGCGGTGTGTCGTGCTAGGGTTTCTGCACTAAAGGATCAAAACACCAGTTGCAGCCATGGTTCTCAAGTATGCTCATTCTCTCTTCCTATCTTTTTTTTAAAATCATTTGGAAATCATGACTTAGCAATCTCATTTAAAAAAACTCATATATTTAATTTCTTGAAAAGAAATTGGGGTTCGTGATCTGTCTTCAATTTCAACCTGATTAAATTATTATTGATTTATCTTCTTATTTATTTTAGTTAAAATTAAATGATGAAATTAATCTTTTTACATATCTTTCTGTTATATTTTTCATGTTAATTTGTATGAAAAATGAAAAATTATTTTTTAATAAGATACGAAAATGGAAAATTAATTTAGTTACTTTTGGCATTGGGCTTGTAGAATGTTCATCATGTGATAATCAGAGTGGGTTTTTAAAGTTTGTATATGCGGGTATATCAAGTTCAGTTAAAAATGATCTTACAAAGATTATTTGTATTCTATGGGCATTCTTCCATTATGCCAAAAGTTTGTAATTTGGTTTTGCAAACCTTGCATTTTTATCATGTTGGTATGTCAAGACCTAGCTTCGCTGGGTTAGCGAGGCCAAGATATGCCTCGGGAAAGGTATCAAATTCATTCTAGTCGATTCTTAGGTAAATTTCAAATTCAATTCGATTTGAAGTGGTGATTGTTTTGTTGTTAGTTTGGTAATGAACAGTTTTCTTGTATGAATTTGTTTAGGTCTTCCTCTTTTCCAATTCTAAATGTAAAAGAAACTTCCACAACCATCTAAAGCCAGCAAAACTTACATGGACAACCATATATATGTGTCACAGGGCTAGATTTTTAGTATCGCAATCTGTGCAGCCTTAGGCGATTCTATCATTTCTAACTCAGCCTAACTCAGTCTAACTCCCACAAAGTAAGATTCTTGTAGAATTCCTCCAAGTCACCAATTTATATAGCGGAAGTAACTCAAGCCAAAAGAATGCTCAAAAGAACATAATAGTCACAGAAAAACAATGCATGAGAGGTGTTTCAGTAGATGCTTTTAATTGTATTCACTCTCAAAGAATACATGATACAGTGGATGCTATGAATAATTTACAACTGAGGGGAAGGCTCTCTATTTATAGTTGAGCTCCCTCAAATCCAACGGTCTAGCTAAATTTACATCGACGGATGAGATGAAGCATATCCCTACAATTAAGGGATTTATAAAATTACATAACCAAATCAAATCTAATCTTATCGAATATTATTCTCCACAATATTTTGAGATTAGTTTCCCTATTTACCAAGGTAACCTAACTTTCTATATCTACTTCATTGGGCCATCCGGGATTCAAATAGATAGGCTTCTTCAATAGTTCTTTCAATCGGGTCAGTTCTCATTGGTCAAATGATCCCTATCTAACTGATATACCTCCATAAGATGCATTTGTACGATGTTCACAGGCTTTGCACCTTGACTTGTGACATTCTCTCCACCTATTTTCGCAATGCCCTCATTGTGCTCTCGAAATGGCACTGACTTAATTCACCTTGAAATTCTCTCGATGCCTTGGCTCTTTCTCGACTAATCTCACTATTAGGTTGTCCTGCCCTTCGAAACCTTCACCTCGACTTCTGTTGGCTCTTAACTTGAACCGTCTCACTCGTTCATACATCTCGTTCGTAAGAAGTTAACACTTTCACTTGCCCACATTATGATTTGTCTCGATCTGGATTTGCTTGATCCACACAATTAGGCTTCTGCATGCCCACGTTGAACACTGGGTTGACCTTGAGTTTTACCAACAGCTCCGGTCTGTACGTCCTTTAACTTCCTCACTTCAGAACTCTGAAAAGGCCCATATATTTTCGCCAAGCCAACAAGTCAGAATGTAAAACACTACCAAAGTGTTCAAAATGTAGCTTACTTATAGCATTTACTCATCCCGACAGTCCAGTTTGCATCACCACTTTTCCCCTAAAGTTTGATGCACAACCCACCTTTCCCATATGTGGTAGCTCTACTGATGACTATATAGGCCTCATATTGGTCTTATGCTCCACTAGCATTTCCAAATGGGCTTTCTTAACAGTTCGATCTATCGAGTCAATGTTCTTCCCATACGAAGCATCATCAGCTAACTGGATTATCGACATCACATTGGTTCCAACCTTCATATCTTGATTCACCTACACAACAATTCGTGATAATAGACCATTAACTATATGAATTTAATCAACCTAAGGAAAAAGAACCACCTTAATCTTGTCAAGTAATTTCAAGCCAAGCATAAAATTGTAATCATTTAACTGGATTATCTCAAAATCTTCCTTACCCTTCCATTCGCTGATTTGTAGCTCTACGCCTTGAGCTACTCCCATAATTAGGGCCTCCTCAAAATTTATCATTGTGATCTTCTTATTTGATTTCTTAATCAAAAGACCAAGTTTCCTTGTATCTTTTTCTGATATGAATAAGTATGATGCTCCATGTCAACAAGAGCAGTCATTTTCTGACCTGTGATGTTGATGTCCACAAATATCAACCCTACCTCCATGTTATTCCTCTTCGCAGGAGTGAGTACCATTGAATTAAGCTTCGATGCATTCTTCTCATTAGGCTCCGCTTCCTCCCCTTTACTAGTCGTAGGCTGCTTAACTCGCTCTAAATAATTTCTCATCCTATGCAGACCATAAGGAAAGAAGCACTTCACTGGCTTATTACTGCTCGGTTTGACCCTCTTGGCATTACCTCTACTCGCGATCACACCAAGCTTTATGGACACTTCCTCCAGCTCATCATTCCCTTTGATAGCCAAAAACAAATATATCTTTAGGAAGTTCTTAATCGTATGCGGTCCCTTGTAAAGGTAGCATTTTATCTTACTCCCCTTCTCCTTTGGGTTATTGGGTCTCAATTTCCCATTTCGTGGTTTCTCATTGCCACCGTCTCTACTATTACCACTGTTATCATTGTTATGTCCCTATTTATCTTCCTCATGGTCTCCCCCACCATTACCCTTCCCA
This sequence comes from Gossypium gossypioides, assembly GCA_013467495.1. NCBI lineage: Eukaryota > Viridiplantae > Streptophyta > Magnoliopsida > Malvales > Malvaceae > Gossypium > Gossypium gossypioides. The sequence continues at coordinate 37,135,420 of CM025149.1, read as the reverse complement.
TTGGGTTTGGAAGATTCAAATCTATCTTTCTTCAGGACAAGTTCAACTAAGGACTCATCGGTGTTGCAACTTTTGGTACGTTCCTGAACTCCTCGGTGTTGCAACTTTTGCTTCGCCTCTTGCTTCGCCCATGGCTTCAACCCATCCATAAAGGATAAAAATGCTTCCTTCTCGTTCAAATAAGAAATTTGGAGCATGAGTTTATTAAACTCCCGCACATACTCCCGAAATGTAGCACCCCATTCCTGACCTTTAAGAAAGATCCAAGAATGGTGTGTTACAGCCTTAAAATCTTTTCCTTACAGAAATGTAATTGGTGGAACCTCAGGTTTAAAAAAAATAATTAGGTATATACTAGCAGAAATATATAAAACATTAAGCTTAAGGACTTAACACTTTTAAAACATAAAACTTCATTGTAAGGATTTAAGAAACAAACACAGTTTAACAAATACAAATTTTAGTTACAAATTATTGTTATTCAAATTTCAAGCCTTGACGGCACCCTCATTTGTCATGCATAATACAAAATCACTAGAAGCCTCACATAGTATGTATCATCTGGCTTAGTTCTTGAAGGTTCATTTATTTCTTTGGTGGTGTGGATAAGGAAAGATAAACAGAGTAAGTTCATAGAACTTAGTGAGTTTTAGAGCGACCATTAGGATATTTATACACCACACAGATATGAGGACTCTTCCCAACTTAGACGAACATACAGTTCGCCTATTGGCGAATACACCACACAAATTGACTTCATGTAGCTTGCCTATTGACGAATACCAAACTTACACAGACTTTAATAGAATAGGAATCATTTTGGCGTATACACTATGCCCATGCATTCATGCAAACAACCTCCTTTGTGCTAGCCAAAAATCCTAGTCCGTGTTCAGAGATTGTATCGTTCGTTCTTTTTTTTTCTTCTGTTACATTTTGCTAATCTGGTTTGCATTACACTTACCTTATCAAAGGCTATATAATTTCACTAATGTATCACGATTTGTCAGTTCAATGCTTTTTACAATGAAGGTAATGCCATGAATTCACTTTTATTTTGACCATATGATTCCTTTTTTAGAGTAAGGTGGGTAATGACTCAGCACAAAGTAAGACCCTTTCATTTCTTATACTGACATGCAAAGCCAGAATTTTCATCAAACAGACAAACTTACATCAAACCAGACATGTACAACACACACATGGGGTATGAAGGAACTCACCAAAAGATGTAGCAGAGACTAAACAGCAAGTCCCTTGTCTTTTTCTCGAAAGCTTTCAGGAGTTTCTTGAGTAATAACATAAATAGTTAACTTATCATATCATGTTTTTAGAAGAACTAAAAGCTTTCAATAACACTTAATCAAGAAACCTAGAATCTAGAAGTTTCCTTCCCTTAATCTCTAGTTTGTCCCTAAAGCATGAAACCTTAAAGTCCCATAAAAAATCACAAAAACAGCTAGAGTTTCATCATTATTTACCAGGTTTCACAGCAGTGAAGTTAGCTAATTACAACGAACTTTAATCCTTTAAACAAGCTTTGGCTCTAACGTTTCCTAAAAAACGCAGAGAGAATTTTGAAAAGAATTATGAATTGCTAAAGAAAGTATAGAACTTGCTTAAGAAGCTACAGTTGGCTTTATATATGCGCACACGAAAGGGAAACTTAGTGGACAAGCTTATTTCCTTCCACTAACTTTTCGTCGGTACCCATGACTAATAGTTTTCTCTCTCATCTTAAATGCATGTCCTTTCATATTTAGAAACTTTGTCCAATCCTGACTAGTCCTCATTAAGCCAACTAAATAGTTTAATCAGAGAATAAAATAACAATATATTAATCATTCTTATCAGACTAGGGGTTTAACAATAGGACTCACTATTTTCATCTATCTGCTGGGGCACTATATTCTCCATCGAAGAATTCGCCAAACTTTAGAGCTTGCCTTAATTAGGGCTTCACCCAAGGGCACATTCGTAGACCTTAAGTACTAAAAATTCTAACCATTTCCTTACTCGAGAGTCACATTATAAGCCTTAGTTCAATTAACAATACTCGAGTACTACACTTCGCTGGGCGGGATGTTACACTAACTATGTCTCGTTGTGTAAGTCGACGCAACTTTGCCCAAGCTTCATCCTCGGCATACTTCAGGTAAAACTGTGCATTGAATTCCTTTTGGAACTCCACCCAAGTCCCAATCTCAGTCTCACCATGTGTCACATTTGTGAACCTACGATGCCACCATAACAAAGCAACATTAGTGAAATACATTGCAACAATGTTTACCTTAGTAGCATCATCATCAATGCTCATTGTTCGAAATTATTGCTCCGTTGCCCAAAGAACCACTTCTCTCACAGACCTTGCCCTCTTAAATTCTTTTGGTTTGGGAACATCCCTTTGCTTGTTGCTTCGTCCTAGAAGCCAACATTCCATTACCAAAGAAAACCTTAGAAATCTTGAGCTCCCTTTTAAGTTCAACGATCTCTTGCTTCGAGGCTGACACCATAGCTTCGAAAGTATCCTTCTTTCTCGTTAGCTTGTTCTCCATGAAACAGAGAGAATCCCACACATAGTCCTTAAGCTACTTCTTCATGGATTGCAACCCTTAGGTGAGTCCTTGCCCAATTTTCTCTAGTGTTTCCCTCACATCCTCAATAGACTTCTCGAGAGTGACCACTCGCCCTTCTAAAGCCGACAACATGTCCCTCAATCGACCTACTTTTCTAGCCCTCCCATGGGTTTCTATTGGCTCACTCTGATCGGTAACTTCTTTCGACATCTCAACTATGCCTTCATAACCCAAACTCTGATACCAATTGTCACGGGGCTAAAAAATTAGTCTCGCAAATACACCTAAGTCAACCTAACTCTCACAAAGTGAGGATTCTTGTAGAATTCCTCCAATGCACCAATTTATATAGAGAAAGTAACTCAAGCCAAAAGAATGCTCAAAAGAATAAAATAGCCACAAAAAAATAATGCACAAGAGGTGTTTGAGTAAATGCTCTCAATTGTATTCACTCTAAAAAAATACATGGCACAATGAATACTATAGATGATTTACAATTGAGGGGGAGGCTATCTATTTATAGTTGAGCTCCTTCAATTCCAACGGTCTAGCTAAATTTAGGTCGACGAACGAATTGAAGCATATTCCTACAATTAAGGGATTTATAAGATTACATAATCAAATCAAATCTAATCTTATCAGATATTAGTCTCTGGAATATTCTAAGATTAGTTTCTCTATTTATCAAGGTAGCCTAACTTTCTATATCTGCTTCATTGGGCCACACGGGATTCAAATAGATAGCTTTTTTCAATAGTTCTTTGAATCGAGTCAGTTCTCATGGATCAAATGATCTTCATCTAATCGATAGACCTCCATGAGAAGCATTTTGTGCGATGGTCACGGGCTTTGCACCTTAGCCTGTGACATAGGAATCAACATAAAAAAGCCAGTGTCATTTGTGTAAAACTCAATTTCTTTCAAAAATTTGCATTCTATTTCTTTTTCCAATGTCATTTGCTGTAAGTATATTTGATCATAACTTAAGATCAAAGATCATGTTCAGCGATCAGATTTAGTACTGCATATTAATATTGGTAATAAAACGGAAAACATTTAACAAGGTCGGGCATATTATTTTACCTCTATCATCTATCTAATAAAAGTTAGAGAAAGATCAAATAATGATTATTTTATGTCTCTCAAACTTGGATGTGAGTATTGGATATGGATATGTGTTTAACCTGAGTATTTTCTATTACAAGATGATTTCTAAAATTGAAAAACAACCAATGTAGAGAAGAAACATAATAGAAATGAGGAGAGACAGACTGGAATATTTTCTGATTAATTGATGACTCATAAAACGTGTTTGTCTCCTTTCCTCTGGTTCTGTTATATGGGAAAGAAGAATTGCCACGTGGAACAAAAGAAAAGAAAATGATTATAGGGCTAGCTAAAACACATCGTTTTGCATCAGTAGATTAAAACGATTTGTTTTATTAAAGTCCCCCTACCCTAAATGTTGCATTGCATATTAACTTAAAACATAGCAAAATTAACGGAACTTAAACCCATTTCAACTAATTAATTTATCCCATCAAAGGATCATTGACCTCAAGGATCAAAGTCTGGATATTGTTGCTTGAGGATAGACAAAACCTCCCAAGTAGCATATTCTGGAAATGAGTTTGTCCACTCCACCAAGACCTTAGTGACTATTTAGTGACCCTTTTTGGTAACTCGACGATCCAAAATTCGAGATGGCTCCTTTAATAGCATACCTTTAGGCTTAGTAGGTGGCAATGTAGCAGAGACAAGTTGGTGACCAACATGACATTTGGGCTGAGAAATGTGGAAAGTTGGGTGGATCTTAGTGCCAAGGGGCAGGTGCAAGGTATAGGCTACATCACCAACCTTAGCCTTAATCAAGAATGGTCTAAAAAGTATTGAAGAAAGCTTTTGATTTTTTTACCCTTATCAAGGAATGTTGTCGATAGGGTTGTAATTTCAAATATACCCAGCCACCTACTAATAAGCTTTTGTCACTTCTCTTCTTATCTGCATAGTATTTCATACGGTCTTGGGCACGTTTAAGGTGGTACCTGAACAACTATCGAGCAACTTCTCTTTGTTATAGGCTACAGTCCACACTATCGACCATGGAAGATCCAATTAAATAAAGGAGGTGTTGATGAGGTGGTTCACCATATAAAGCCTCATAAGGAGTGGTTCGAATGGCAGAGTGGTAGGTAGAGTTGTAACACCATTTTTCCAGTAAGAGCCAATGAACCCAATCCATTGGTCTTTCAACTATCATACAACATAAAAATCCACCGAGACATTGGTTGAGCACTTCTGATTGTCCGTTAGTTTCTAGGTGGAAAACTGTAGATGGCTTATTTTTAGTGTCAAGCCTTCGAAACATCTCTTGCCAAAATGAGCTAGTGAACACTAAATTCCTATCAGACACAATAGCATCAGGTAACCCATGCAACTTATAAATGTTGTCCAGAAATGCTGTAGCCACAGTAGCAATAGTATAAGGGTGAGCGAATGTTATAAAATGACCGTACTTGGTCAGTCCATCAATAACCATCAAGATTGTATCTCTCCCTTTTGAGGAAGGCATGCCCCTCAATAAAGTCTATAATGATTTCAGACTAAGCTCTCGAAGGAATAGGCAAGGGTTGAAGGAGACCAAGCTAAGCAACAATATCATATTTACAACGCTGACACACTATGCACTATTTGACCCACTTATTGACGTCAACATTAATCCCTTTCCAATAGAACCCATTGACCATTCTATGCCTAGTAGCGTGAGTACCTGAATGGCCCCTAATGTCACGGACCGTAGTTTAAAGCCCGTGACCATCGTACGAAATGCATCCAGTAGAGGTCTATTGTGTATATATGGATCATTTGGCTCACAAGAACTGGCCCGATTCAGTAAGCTGTTGGAGAAACCTATCAAATTGAAGCCTGGTTAGCCCGATAATAAAGATATGGCAACTTAGGCTATTTTGGTAACTAATTTTAGAAGATTGATAGAATCATATCTTGTAAAGATTAGATTAAATTTGATATGACATATCTTGTAAATCCATAAAATTAAGGGATATGGTTAATATCGTCCGTCGATGTAAATGTATATTGACTGTCGATTTTGGGGAGCCCAACTATAAATAGAGAGCCTCCCCCTCATTTGTACCCACTCTATTCATTGTTTCATTATTCTTTGTGAATAAGAGATTATTGAGAGCATTTACTTAAACACTTTGTGTGCGCTTTTTCTATTGTTCTTTTTTGCTTCTTTTGACATAAATCGCTTCTGCTATACAAATTGGTGCCTTGGAGGACTTCTAAAGAAATCCTCACATAAGTAAAGGCTGACTTAGGCGAGTTTGGACGAATGGATTGCCTAAGGTTGCACGGATCGCGAGATGAAAGATATAGCCCCGTGACACTGATAGCTCCTTCATGAAAGTAGGTGAACAACTCATTTCTAAGTGCCAAATCCTATCCTACAATAATTTTTCCCTTCCTTTTGAAAAAAATGACCATCCCAAGTATATTTTGGATGAGATAAGGGCTAATGTTGTAGTGTTTCACAAAGCTTCTTGAGCCTGTAATCTTGTTGCCATGAAGTTTGCACCCTGCTCAGTAAATTAGAAACTATAAAAGTGCTCCTTAATTTCCAACACCACCCTTCTCTAGTAGTAGGATGTCTAGATAACCCATCAGCTACCACATTGGTACTTCCCTTCTTATAGACCACATGAAAGTTGTATTCCAACATTTTTACAGCCCACTGTTGCTAGAATAGGGTAATAGCTTATTTATTTGAAAGAAATTTTAGGCTCTGATGGTCAGTTCTTATACAAAAATGACGCACCACCAAATATGGATGCCACTTTTTAACAACTAGTAAGGCTACTAACATCTCTTTTTCATATATTGAGAGGGATTGATGTTTGATGCCCAGCGCTTTTTTGAAATAAGCAATGGGGTGGCCCATTTGTTGTAAAACTGCTCTCATATTGGTACTACTTGCATCATTGTCAATGTAAAATTCTACTTGGAAATTAGGTAAGGCAAGGACAGGTGTTGAACTCAAAGCAAATTTCAAGGACATGAAGGCCTGATCAGCTTGAGGTGACCAACTCCAACTTCCCTTCTTCAACAATTCAATTAATGGTTTGGCTATAGACCCATATCCTTTGATGAACCTTATATAGTACCCTGACAACTCTAAGAACCCTCTTAACTCCTTGAGTAATTGAGAAACTTTCCAAGCCATTACATTGTCTATTTTTTACTTATCCATAGCTACCTTTTCATGTGAGATTATGTACCCCAAATAATCAACCTACTCAGCTCCAAAATGGTACTTACTTTTCTTTGCATAGAGTTGTTGAGCCCTTAGGATGTCAAACACCTTCATTAGATATTCTAAATGATCCTACTAGGTCACAAAATAGACAAGTATATCATAAAAAAAACTAGCACAAAATTTTCCAAAAGAGGCTTAAATATAGAGTTCATAGGGGCTTGAAATGTAGATGTGGCATTAGTGATATCAAATGGCATAACTAGAAATTCGTAGCGCTCTTCTTATGTCCTAAATGTAGTCTTATAGATGTCAGGCTCCTACATCTTGATCTGATGGTAGGCTGATCTAAGATCCAATTTGGAAAACACCACTACCTTCCCCAATTTATCCAATAATTCTTCAATAATAGGAATTGAGAAGCAAAAGAACTGTTGTTATCTCTGATTATGCCAGGCTGCAACATTTCTTGTATCATCCTCTCAATTTCATTCTTTTGTATGGCAGGATACCTATAAGGTCTCAGCTTCACCACAACAACCTCATTCTTCAAGTGAATTTTGTGGTTTTGAAGCCTAAGAAGTGGTACCCCTTTAGGCTATTGGAATATGTCCTGAAATTCCTCCAACTAGGGCTATAAAATATTAGGAATAGATACTATCATGGCCCTTAGAGATGGATGTGTTAGAGCAGACACTAGTATGGCATAAGGTCCTAGAGGTCTTCCTGCCAAAGAGAAACACTTGGAACTTTGAGAACCTTCTACTAAATGGAGATTCCTAGGTTGAATACCACGCAAGAAAAATGACTATCCTTTATGCTTAAACTTCATGATTAGATAACTAAACTCCCAAGTGATGGTTCCTAGGGACAACAACCACTACACTCCCAAAACCAAGTCACACTCTTTGAGGGGCAAAACATTAAAATCAGTATGGAATTTAGTGGACTGCACCTTCCATTAAACTACCTTACAGATTTCCCCAGCTATCAATGTGGCTCCATTGGACACTGTTACTTTCAATTTGCTAATAGGGCTCACTAGTAGTGACAACTGTTTAACTAGCTTAGCACTTATGAAATTGTAAGTGCTACTAGAATCGGTTAACAGAATAACCCTGGTATGATCAATGTTGGCTACTACCCTCATGGTATAGATGCTTTGAAAACCCCATATAACATGTAAAGATAACATTGGGCTAGAAGTAGGTTCTTCCCCTAAGCTCAGATCTTCCAACAGATCATTACATGCTTGGAATTCCTCAGTATCACCTTCTGCAGTAGGTTCTAACAACAATTGGTATAACTTGAATTTCATGCACATGTGACCAAGACTATATTTTGCTCCACACCAGTAACAAAGTCCCTTCTTCTTCTTATCCTCTATCGCAGCAAGAGATAGAGACCTAAGTGCTCCTCGAGACCCTGAGGCTCCATCTGATCCCCTATGCACAGATCCTAACTTAATGATGGTGAAGAAATTGACCCCTTATGAGCATTGGAATTCAAGACAGATGGTGGTTTGGTTCTAACTTGAGCACCTCATCTAGTCAATAATCCTTATTTTGCGGAGCCATTGAGGATGGCTTCCATATGTCTAGTAGTCAGAAAACCCTCAATCAATGTTGTGGGTTTAAAAAGTTGTAGATATTGTCCCACTTTTGCTCTCAAATTGCTGATAAAAATGCTAAGGGCATATGGTTCTAGTAAATACAGTTGGTTTAGCAGACTAATGAAGGAGTCATGGTACTGATCCACTGACCCTACATGCTTAATAATCGCTAAGTCCATCATAGGGTCTTGAAAACTTTGTGCATAGGACTCCCACTCCAGCATGTGAAACCCACTCTACTTCCGAGCATAAAAGTGATGCCAATCTAGTGCCCTTCCTTCTAGGTTCAACATAACCACCATTATTCTAACATTCATAGGAACCTCATTGGCCACGAAGTACTGCTCCAGTTTTGCCCACCAACCTTTAAAATATGTACCATCAAAGTGAGGACAATCCAATTTAGAAGGCTTAGAACTGACCTTTATGTTACCTAAATGTTGAGACCCACTATCAATCCTTTACGGTGGAAACATGGGATCCTTAGGAGGGAATCCTAGTGGAGAGCTACCCATCACTCATTTCCCTTTGTTAGATGCTGAAAATTTGCCCAAATACTGCTTGAATACCCTATGCAGTTTACCATGGAGTTCAGACCTCAACTCAGCACCAAATTCCTCTTTCAGTTCCTTAAATCTGTTCCCAATGCGATTGTCCAACTGAGAAAACTCGGAATGGAGCTTTGTAACTTCTTGCTTCAGATAAGTAACCTCTTTTTGCAAACGTGTGGAAATCCCATCTCTGACCATGAGAAACGCCCAGCTTTGATACCTTTGTTACGGAATGATTTCAAAATTGAAAAATAACCAAAGTAGAGAAGAAGCAGAATAGAAATGAGGAGAGAGAGACTAGGATCTATTCTGATTAATTGGTGACTCACAAATATGTGTATCTCCTTCCCTCTGATTCTGTTATATGGGAGAGAAGAATTGCCACGTGGAACAAAAGAAAAGAAAACAGTTACAAGGCTAGCTAAAACACACTGTTTTGCATCAGCAAATCAAAACAATTCGTTTTATTAAAATCCCCCTACCCTAAAAGCTGCGTTGCATATTATCTTAAAGCATAACAAAATTAATAGAAATTAACAGAACTTAAACCCATTTCAACTAATTAATTCATCCCTTAACAATTTCAAATCTTTTAAAGTTTTATCATGTATTTGGAGGATCATATCTTTATACTTATGTTTAGATATTCATAGGACATGGATGTCTCACATGGATGCTTCAAAAAAAAAATGGAGCAACATAGTTTATTGTTTGTATGTGCTCTTACTTATTTACTTTCATGTTGTTTGCATGCATTTAGGACATTGCCCAAGAGGCTGTGAAGAAGAGGAGACGTACCACAAGAAACCTTACTCTAGATCCATTGTTGGTGCCACGTTATAGATTATACAGAATAAGACGAGTGAGAAACCTAACGTACGTGATGCTGCAAGGGAAACTGCTCTCCGGTGTGTGGTTTTTTTTTTGCATATAAAATTCATCTTTTCTTGTCATTACTGATTTTGAAATGTATTATGCTACGTATTAATGGGAATATTTTTTGTTAACCTAATTTACAGTGAAATCAAAGAAAGGATTAAAAAAACCAAGGATGAAAAAAAGGCAAAGAAAGCAGGACAAAAAAGCAACAGAAGACGCAAGGAAAGGGTAACATCCCAAGCTTGGCGGCGGCGGTGGAAAGTGCTGAGTTACTTGTTTTATTACTCTGTTTTTTCCTAACCAGAGAAATAAGTAATATTTTTATTTTGAAATTATTGCCCTGTTGGCCCTGTTTTTTTGCTTTTGTGTTTATCTTGTCCCATTAATTCAGTGTTTTGAAAGTGTTGGGATCAATCCGATTAAGTAACAAGAAAAAAAATAGTGGAATAAATTGAGAAATTGAACACACAAATTTAACGTGGAAAAACCCCTCCAAAGAGG
>CM025149.1:37083093-37095616 GCA_013467495.1 Gossypium gossypioides | reverse complement strand
TTTGGTTATTTTTCAATAATTCAAAGCTTAGCAACAAATATAGACATGACACTAAAGCCTTGTATAAACCACATGCTAACCAGATTAATTTTTCCACAATCACTAACTGCTAATGTTACCAAACAGAATATTACTTGGGAGTTGTAGACCCAACATTTTTTTACCTAGATGGTAGTAAAATGCAATTTGGCCAAAATTTGGCAGCAATATACACAACACTTGCTTTGTGATAAATACATGAAACTAACATTGGGACATAAACAATACGTAGCAAGGTACTGATTACATCATTCTACAGTTTTAAAGGAAGGCCAAGCATGACAGAAGAGCCTCAAGACCTAACATTTACTACCAAATCAAGACAATCTTGATACTGTATAAATCAAATCACAGTTCAACTTGTTGAAACACCAAGCCATACCTTTAGCTAATTACTAACAGAATTGAAGGTTCTTTTTGTTTTGCAGGTTGTTATATGTAAGTATATGCTACCAAGAATCTGGGTTAGACGTATATACAGAGAACCAATTTTCAAGGAAAAAGAAAACTCAACCTCATATCATGGCTCCTTCAACAGATTATTCTGAAACCGATGTCTGTAACATTATGAGACTCAAATGGCTATCCTTCATGTGGCGAAAACTTGTTGGATCCAGTTTGAAGAAACTACCCAGGTATGTCCCCCCTGGTCACTTAGCTGTTACCGTTGGGGAAGCTGGTAGGAGGTTTGTCATAAAGGCAGATTACTTGAATCAACCAGTTCTTCGTCACCTGCTAGATAAAGTATATGAAGAACATAGTCCAAATAAAGATGGCCCCCTGGCTATACCTTGTGATGAGTGTCTGTTCAGAGATATTATTCATTCGTTGGATGGTGGGTGGTTTGGATGTCTGTCTATTAGCTAAGCACGTTAACAACAAAGACCTCAGTATAAGCTCATGGAAGACATGAGTTCATATTTTCATGGTTCCATGTAACAAAAGTGAGCTAGACTGGTGCAAACAGCTGCAAAGACTGGGTGCAACAGTTGAAGCAGATGCCAAATCTCTATGAAATGTCATCAACATTTACTCCTGTTAAATTAATGATGCAAATAGAATTATATTCTTACCACAGAATGATAACTTATCGGTTAATGAGCTATTTATAACAAAACAAGTAGTTGCTATTCAAACCGTATGCACATATGTTTTATTCATAACACACAGGTCTTTTAGAGGTATTTAGGATCAATTCAATGTTATCTAGGGGAGAAAAAGTTAATTTCCAGATTAATTTTGCATGAGAAAGCAAATGGTAATAACAAAATGAGATTCAATGCCTTGATGTGCTGCGGTGTCAGAGTTGGTGAATGCTTCAAACTTCTAACTGTTGCATCAGTCTTGAATTATTTTCTAAAAGATTACTTGCCTCAACAAATGGAAATTCAGTACATCCCAAGCACTGGAAACAACAGCACTTGATAAAGCATGGAAGGCTTCTTTTGCAGCCTTCTGTCGTGATTCTAGAATCTTTGCATCGGCAAAGAGCTCCATTAGAACCTTTTCCAGCTCTAGCTTACCTGACACCTGCAGACCAATTAAAATAAAATCTTTAGCATTTGACACAGAAAATATGCATTGTTAATGTCAATATCTTAGATAATTTACCTAAAGGCCTAACAAGAACATGTTGCCAAAAAAGGCGGCAGTAATTGAATGAAATTTCAAACAAAATGAAAAAAATTTAACACGGTATCTTCCCTAAAACATCTCAGTTCAAATTAAGCTGATTTAAGAAAAAAGCAAATTCCAAGAGTATCATCTGCCAATCAAGACTGACACACGATTTACTCATAAACATCTGGGAGAAATAACCTCCAAATAAGTACTTACAACCCTAGAAGATACAGAGAAATCAGCTTACTAAACCAATGAGATTTAGGACTAGATGGACTGAAACAAAGATGAATCCAAAAGGTGCTACGTAATAGCTTGGTGATAACCACACCATTCCACCACCTAAAAGGGGGTCCAGAATTTGAATGTCCCTTTCTACCAATACGACATTACAAAAAGGATTAATCAAATAAACATATTTTTCTTTAATACATACTAAATGCTGAAGTACAATAATCATATACCATATTGTTGCCAACAGAGGTTATCATCTCCACAAAATCAATACAGAAAGAGTCTTAATAAGAGATCACTCTGGGAGAAAAAAGGAACATTTAACTTGAAAAGATACCTGCATTACTGACAAAGGATTTAATTGCTGCATTTCTCTGACCATATGTGAGAAATGCCCAACATGGTGACCTGAAATTATCAAAAAATAAAACCCTTGAGAAGGGTGCACAAGGCCAATGAAAAATTTTGGAGCATGATACAAATTTTACCAGTCAAAACAGCACAGCCAGCTGCTGCTGCTTCTGATATGTTATGGCCAGCTAACCCAGGGAAGAAAGAACCTCCAATTACAGCTATTGGGGTCAACTTATACAACTGCCTCAATTCACCTGCAATACAGAATAATATTATGAAACAGATTTTGCCAAGGAAATTCAAATAGTTTAAGAACAGCATTGCTTGATGGAAATCTATTCAAAGTTATTTTACTTGCATAGGAAGTGAAATGGAAGTTAAGCTTCTAAGTCCAAGAATATCAATGGGTTCAAGAAACTTTCCTTTTTTATTCCTTGTAATGCAAGTCACCCTCTTTAAACTGGAAAGTGAAAAAGATATGCAGGTGAAGCAAAAGAGGCTTGTATCTGCCTCAGGCAAAAGTGCATGCAATGGGCTTGATATCATATAGATAGAATCCTATCCAATATAGATATTTCATGATAGACCTTATTTGTCAAGCCCAGTTGTGCTTTTTTGTTTCTTTCCTAAACTATTTTTGAAGGTTTCCACAAGTCACAAGGATTCCAACACCAGTCAAGTGACGAGCAAATTTAAATTACAACTAACTCCAAAGAAAGGGCTGAAGTTTATCAAACTATTTCAAGCAAACATATTAGTATATTCCCCAATTTGATCTTGTATGCTTAACAACTTTCTTCTATTTAAGCTCAGTTAACTCTATACCGCAGCCCATAGTTGTTCTCATTTCTACTATGTTCTTTCTATCTTCTTACACTTAAACCAGATTGCATATATGGTTCATTGTTTACCAAATAGCATCTCACTAAAAGGAAACAATAAACAACACAAATCAAAGGCAGGGAAGTTGGTCTTGTTGCGAAGAGACCATCCATGCATTGACGAACCCTAATCACAAACTTGCGAACTCTCCAAATGTTAGAGCTCTACAAAGCTGCAAGGCTGCTAAAGGTATGAGCTCTGTCAGGCGAACCCATACCTGCGAGCTCCTTACTCTGCAAGTTGCCAACTTACCAACTTGCACTGAAACAGTAATGATTTTTTATGAGATGTTTTAATTGCTGATTAGACTGAAATCAGCCAATGAAGAAGCAAGTTGAATTAATCAAGTTCCAAGATTAGTCAACTTGTAATTATTTTATTATTATCAGCTTATTTAAGCACAATTGTTCTAGTAAACTTTGAATCTGTATTTTTCAAGTAATGAAATAGTTTACCACAAGTTGATTTTCTCCATTTTTTGCTTCTGTTTCAGTCCTTTCTTCATCAAATATCCAACAATTGGTATCTAGAGTCACTTATCTTTAAGGGCCTATTTTCATAAAAATATCTTTAGTAAGCTTTACGCCACCACCACCCCTATTTTCACAGGATAAAACTACCATATTTGGGTAGTAAAATGAAAATCTATCTTCAAGCCTTTGATCTTTGAGAGGTCGTGAATGCTGAAATAGAACCACTAGTGTTGAGATCAAATCCTACACTAGCTCAAATGAAACAACACAGTAAAGAATGTGCCAAAAAACACAAGGCGATGTCTTGCCTACAAAACGGTGTTTAAGACATGATCTTTACAAGAATCATGTTCTATGATTCTCCTAAACAAGCTTGGGATAAGCTCAATGAGGAGTTCCAAGATCCGCAGAAGACAAGGCAACAATAGATGATAAATCTCAGACAAGATTTTGAAAACCTCAAAATGAAGGAAGCTGAGATTGTGAAGTAATATTCAAATCGAATCATGGTAGTTGTGAAATAGATAAAACTGTTAAAGGACCAGTTTGCGGATAGTTGCCTAGTTGAGAAGGTGATTACCACACTTCTTAAGAGATACGAATCAAAGATATCCTCACAGGAAGATTCAAAGGATCTATCAACCATCTCACTCTCAAAACTAATCAATACTCTGTATGCTCTAGAACAAATAAAAACAAGCAGAGAGGAAGGGCACGCTGAAAGAACTTTTCAAGCCAAAAACAGAGAAGTTGCAAGCTCCTCAAGTCAGAAAGGAAAAAAGAGTAGGTTAAATAAGGAGAAGTCAAAGAAAGATAGTGAAAAGAAACAATATTCACCGTGTTCGCACTGCAAGAAGTTGAGTTATCCTGAGAAATTCTGTTGGTTCAGGCCTAATGACCAATGGGAAAACTGCAAACAATTTGGCCATGAAAAAAGGGTGTGCAAGAATAAGGGGCACGCACAACAACAAAACACTCAAGCACAAATTGCAGAAATAAGTAAAAGAGAACTGATGATCGTAGCCTCATGTGAAGCACAGCTTCCGAAATTCTGCAAACCCCCTTGCGAAGTCCAGTTCGTGGCATCATGCGAACCCTCCAACAAAGAAAGAAAAAACTGGTTGGTTGACAGTGGTTGTAGAAGTCATATGACTGCAGATGCGATAATCTTCAAAAGCATTGACAAAAGGTTCTACTCCAAGGTGAAAGTTGGAAATAGCCAATATATTGAAGCAGTAAGAAAATGAGATGTTTTGATTAAAACCCCATCAGGTACTAAACTTGTCATAGATGTTCTTTTAGTTCTTGACATATATCAAAATCTGCTGAGTGTAGGTCAGTTGCTTGAGAAAAAATATTCAGTGGTATTCAAAGGCAACAAATGTTTAATCTTTGATACAAGTGGATGCGAGCTCATTTCAATAAAAATGGCTAATAGAAGTTTTGCTATCAACTAGAACTCAGTAACTTCAGTAGCATATACCAACTCGTTGGATGAAACCAAGTTATGATATAGAAGAATGGGACATGTTGACTACAAATTCTTAAGTCAAATGTTCAAGACGAAAAATTTACCAAATATGATTGATCATAAACATGTATGCAATGTGTGCTAGCTTGGAAAATAGGTGAGGTCTCCATTTCCTGCGAACACAGTATTGCGAGCCACTGAAAAATTACACTTAGTACATACTGACAGTTGCGAACCCATGAAAACAAGTTCGCCAAATGAAAATAGGTACTTTGTGTTGTTTATTGATGACAGTACAAAGTTCTGTTGGGTGTACTTCATGAAGAACAAGTCCGAGGTGGCTGAAATGTTCTTCAAATTTAAAGCCATGGTTGAGAACCAAAGTGACTGCAAACTCAAAATGATAAGATCAAACAATAGGGCAAAATACACCTCAAAAAAGCTTGAAAAATTTTGCGAGGAGTCTGGTGCCCATCAATTGAGCGATGTGTATACTCCATAACAGAATGGAGTAAGTGAAAGAAAAAATAGAACTGTAATGAACATGGCTTGCTTTTTACTGTTTGAAAGTAAACTACCAAACTATTTTTGGGCAGGGACAATAAACACTGCTATTTACTTGCTAAATAAACTACCTACTAAAGTTGTCAAAAGGAAGACACCATTCGAGGTCTGGTATTGTTTTAAACCTTCTATTTCTGTTAGCGTTTTGGAGCAGAGGAAGAAAACAAAGAGCAGAAAACAATAAAGCAAGATGCAAGAAATATTTTTACTAGCTCACAAATGTGTAGCAAGGGAACTTACGACTTTTAGCTCATTTTTCTCATTTTTTCAATAAAAAAAACAATACATTTATAGCCAAATATATCACCAAATACTACCTACTACCACTAATCATACTTTGAAACAAGTAAAACTTAACTTGCACACAAGCTAATTATGTCAATCAGCACCTAAAAATATCAAAACAATACTAACTTAGTTCATTTTCAACTAAGTAACTTAACAAAGTAACTAAACAACCTTGTTGTTACAGCAAACATACATGCTACAGCATGTTTATAAGCTGCATGCACTTCAACCAAAAATATCACAACATGGTTGGCCAATTTTCAACGCTCCTCCTTGGACTCCATGCTGCGAATACAAATCATTCAACAATTTTTAAGCTTAGCAGCAACAAGATGCTTTGTTTCAAGCTGACCCTGCTCAAGCACTTCATTTTCAACCTTGGCCTCATACTCAACCAAACCTGACTCACACACTTGACCATACCAGCCTTTTGTGCCAAAGATTTGTTCTTCAAATGGAGTGTTATCCTCCTTTACAGCCTTGGTTGACAAAACATCTTGCCTTGTTTCATTGTTCATTACAATCCTATTTCTTCTTGTACATACAGTTCGCGAGTATAGTTTGCTTGCCTTCAGTCTGCCATTTTGGCTTGCACCCACTCGGGTTTGCATTTAGACTGTTTGCCACTTCGGCTTGCAATTCGACAGGCTCGCACTTTGGCTTACTATCTTCAACAGGCTCGCAACTTTACAGGGCGCACACCTTTTGCAGAACTCGTACTTTGATAGCTCGCACATCTTACTAAGCTCGCACCACTTGTTGAGCTCGCACTTTTTGCTTTCAAGCATGCCACTTGCACTTTGGACAGCTCGCATACTTTCCTTGACTCCGCCTTCAGCTTATCCAAGCTTGTTTAGGAGTCTCACAAGGTTGAGTTGTTGCTGTCTTCTCTACAAACAATCTTAAATGACATGCTCTGGCAGCTTCTTTCTTTTTAATAAGCAACGAAAGCAAAAATTAATACAAAAATATACCATTTGTTGAGCAACCTTTCAAAGATCATAAAAGCTCCGATAACAGTTGTTGGCACTTTAAAAGAGCAGAGAAAGAAAATAGAGAACATAGAACAATGAAGCAAGATGAAAGAAATATTTTTACTTGCTCACAAATGTGTAGCAAGAGAGCTTATGACTTTTAGCTCATTTTTCTAATTTTTTCAATTAGAAAAACAATACATTTATAGCCGAATACTACCAACTACCACTAATCATACTTTGAAACAAGTAAAACTTAACTTGCACACAAACTGATTATATCAATCAGCACCTAAAAACATTAAAACAATACCAACTTATTTCATTTTCAACTAAGTAACTTAACAAAGTAACTAAACAACCTTGTTGTTACAACAAGCATACGTGTTAAAGCATGCTTACAAGCTACATGCACTTCAACCAAAAATATCAGAGCAATATGGCTGGTCAATTTTCAACAATTTCACACTCAAGATTATTTGGTTGTACCTGTTTTGTTCATGTTCGAGGAGAGAAAAGAAGCATGTTGGACAGTAAATCGCAGTCAATGATATTTGTTGGATATTCCAGTGTTAAAAAATGATATAGAATCTATAATCCTTTCACCAAAAAAGTGATCATAAGCAAAGATGTGAAGTTTGATGAAAGAAAAATATGAAATTGGACTGTAACAAAGGAAGAGATGTGCGAACAGGGGAGTCCAAAACTTAATCAGCGAGCCACTAGAGACCAAACTAAAAATGATGCAATCGATGAACAACCAGTGCGATGATCCAAGTCCATCACTGAAATCTATCAATGGTGTACTCTGGTGAAGCTAGAACCAATCACTTTTGAATAAGCTACTCAAGAAGCTGAATGGTGAACAGCTATGAAAGATGAAATCACCATGATCAACAAAAATAAAACATGGGAGCTTATGGATAGACCGGTTTGCAAAAAAGTGATTGGAATTAAATTGGTGTTTAGAACCAAGATGAATTCTGATGGATCAATCAACAGATATAAAGCGAGGTTGGTTGCAAAAGGATTTAGCCAACAATATGGAAAGGACTTTACTGAAACCTTTACCCTTGTTGCGAGGTTAGAAACTATAAGGCTGCTAATAACTCTTGCAACTCAAAAGGGTTGGAAGATACATCAAATGGATGTAAAGTCAACCTTCCTAAATGAGTTTTTGAAGGAACAAATTTATGTCGAGCAACCTCAAGGATGTATAAATTGAACAAAGCACTGTATGACTTGAAGCAAGCACCAAGGGCGTGGCATGAAAGAATTGATAATCATCTAGTAGAGATGGGTTTTGAAAGAAGCATCAGCAAACCCACATTATATGTTGATGATTTACTTGTGATTGGCAACAACAGTGAACTGGTGATTATATTCAAGGACCAGATGCAAGAGAAGTTTGAAATGTCAAACTTAGGTGAAATGACATACTTTCTCGATGGGTAAATCAAGCTCACAATACAATTTTTATAAACCAAAAAGGGTTCAAGAGGAAAATCCTGCGAAGATATAGCATAGAGAATTGTAAACTTGCAAGCATCCCTATCGCTCAAGGTGAGAAGCTTGCCAGCAATGAATATGATGAAAAGGTTGACAAAACAAGCTATAGAAGCTTGGTGGGATGTCTGTTTTACTTAGCATCCAAACCAGACATAATATTTGTTGTAAGTCTATTGTCAAAATACATGCATTGTTGCAATATGAACCACTACAGAGCAACAAAAAGGGTTCTACGATACATAAAAAGAACTCTTAGCCATGGAGTGAAGTTTGTAAAGACTGAAAAGGTCAAACTACTTGGGTATTCAGACAGTGATTAGGTTGGGTCTACTAAAGACATGGAGAGCACCTCAGGTTATTTCTTTACTCCAGGACCGAGCGTGTTCTGTCGGAGCTTGAAGAAGCAAGAAACAATGGTGCAATCAACTGTTGAAGTTGAATATGTTGCAACTACAGCAGCTGTGAATCAAGCTATTTGGTTAAAAAAACTACTGAATGATTTGAATTTAAAACAAGAAGCAACAGAGATTAAGTGTGATAATCTGTTGTTGCAATTGCAAAAAAACCAATGTTCCATGAAAGAACAAAACACTTCAAAATCTAGTATTACTTTGTGAGAGAAGTGGAACAAGCCAATGAAGTAACCTTGGTTCATTGCAGTTCACAATATCAGTTGTCTAACATTCTAACAAAACCCCTTGGGAAGATGAAGTTTGAAAAGTTACAATATGATATTGGGGTTCGCAACATGGAGACCAAGGAGGAGAGTTGCGAAGTGACCATCCATGCATTGGCGAACCCTAATCACAAACTTGCGAACTCTCCAAATGTGCGAGCTCATCAAGACTGCGAGCTCACCAAAACTACGAGGTCGCTAAAGGTATGAGCTCTGTTAAGCGAACCCATACCTGCGAGCTCGTTACTCTGCAAGTTGCCAACTTGCACTGAAATAGTAATTATTTTTTATGAGATGTGTTGGTTGCTGATTAAACTGAAATCAGCAAATGAAGAAGCAAGTTGAATTACTCAAGTTCCAAGATTAGTCAAGTTGTAATTATTTTATTATTATCACCTTATTTAAGCACAATTGTTCTTGTAAACTTTGAATATGTATTTTCAAGTAATGAAATAGTTTATCACAAGTTGATTTTCTCCATTTTTTGCTTCTGTTTCAATCATTTCTTCATCAAATATCCAACAGGTCTGATATTTAATAACATTAACTAAATACCTACAAAAGCTCATATTAAAAATCTAATAAGAATTTTGACTAAAGATTAACTAGAGAAAAGTCAAGGAAAAATGAAAAGGAACAAGATGCTCTATACCAAGTGTATCCACCAAATATATGCTTGTTCCTGGAATAAGTTCTTTATGTTGAGACCTCAAAGCTACATTTTGCCCTCCTTTCTGCAATTCCTGCATTATAAAAGTAAGGTTTTGAAATAATTCTAAGAAAATGTAAAGCCAATATAAATTAAAGATACCATGCAACAAAAACATTTTTTCTCAATCAAAGGGAAGCTAATTCCTATCTTATTAAATAATGACTTCATGATTATGAAGAACATGGACATTTTAATGGTAAAAGGAATTCAATTTCAGTAACACCTAATGAAAATGAATGATATAGAGGTAGAAGCATGTTGAAGATGATAAATAAAGTACATTATCATAAGAGGATGACTTTGATGAAGAGGAATCAAGTTGTATTGCCCATAAATTAAAATCAAGGGTCATAAACTTCACAGTATAGTATTCAAAGGATAATAATTCCCCTAATAACTTGTAAATAGCAGTTATCATCTGATATAAAGTATGTAACATTAGTTAGTAAAATGAGAGGGAGTAAGGAGTGTAAAAGGAAAGAGATCAAAATTCAAGCACATAGTAGATCGACTAGTTTTATTGAATGGAAAAATAAAACTGGTGTGCAGCAGAATCATACTTCAGCAATCTCTTGTCCATGTTGTGGATGCCGAGGAACAATAATGGTGACAATGTCTGGGTGAGTTTGCACAAGAACGTTGTGAACTCCCATAATTACTGCAGAAAATGTCTGTTAGTGCTTTGTCCAAGAAAAGCATAACTCACAGCATGTGGATTTTCACTCCAACTGGTAAAGAATTGCAATGATCCTGGGAGTTTAAGCTATAAAATGAACCCATAATCACCAGAAGAAACATTAACCAAATGCAAAATGACCATGCTTCATTAAACTATCCAAGTGAATGCACTAAATTAACTGCAGAAGCCATGGTCATCCAACAAGTGACCAAAGTAAACATGAAAATAACATTTTACATGGAGGAATTATGTGATTTTAATGAAAGCCAATGGCCAATGAAAAATGAGGGTAGCCACAGACTGATCAGACATAAAGTAAACCATTGTTATCTTGGTGGCAGTTCCATAGCAGCTTCAGAACTAATCATCCAAAAATTGATATGGCATGCTAACCTTGCAAAACAACTCAATTAATATGGTAACATACAAATGGTTAAGGTCTTGTGTAAAATTATAATGCAAATGACAACCTAGAACAAGGCAATCATGGTAGAGTTACAAGAGTAGCAAGAACTAACTTTCTTCTTCACCACGGTGAATTGAAGCAGCCATCCAAACCTGTTTTTGGGAAAGCTGTTTTTGCAGATATTCTATATGTCTGGTATCTTTTTGTTCATACTCATCCACCGCTGAATAGAAGGAATGGTAGCATATCAGGACAGATCATAATGATTTCTTAAGAACTTACCAATATATTATCTGACAAAAAATGAGGGATATTTATACAAGGAAACTAGAAAGTAATAACTGAGTGGAAGGAGGCATTGCAGTGATCATTAAATTATTCTTTTCATGTTCTAATTATAAATAAAGAACAGCACAAACGAATTGACAATTTAACCATGTAAAACAAATGTAGTCTATCGTACCACTTTGTGTTCAGTATAAGAGCAGAACTGCATATGAATAAAAAATTATATTTGAAGAGAACATATTATCAGCATACCGTATTTTAGATCACCAGAAAATTTTATGCTAAAAGGTGGAGCTTGCAGAAGCTGAAAATGAATTGCCTGGACAGAGCTCTGTGGCAAGCAACAAAGAATTTCTGAAGTAAAAAAGGTACCAATTTGAGCAATGACATGACAAAGAAAGACAGAATGAAGCATCTAAAGATAATGAATTACATACCAATGGGGCAATCAAAGAAAATTTGGACAATAAAAGAGATATTAATGGAAACAGCACAGGTCTTGACCAATGTCTAAAGGACTTTGCAGACAACCGAGCGTTTAATAATGCCAGACCAATCTGAAATAAATAAATAAAATTCATACGTTATAAAAGATTAAAAGACCTGAAACATAATAAAACACCATAAAAGTAAAACTGAATATCATATAATAGAGTAGACAAATGATGTAGACTTCATAACGTGTGCCGAAAATTCATCCTTTTTTCTCAAGATCATTCAGCAAATGTATAGGAATTAAAAGAAAAAAAATCAGACACGTAGCTGAACAAACCAATGGCGTACTTTCTGTTCCCTCAAAGGGTCCAAAATGAAGTGATATATATACATGCATCGCAAAGTAGGAAACAACTTACTCCACATTTGGAAGCACCAATAATAAGGTTCGGCCATAGTTCACTCTCCATTATTACAATCCAATTTGGCTTCCAATACCCAAGGAAAGCATCCATGGCAGCAGGTGTATCAATTGGAGCAAACTGTTACAAAGTTCTAAAGTTTCACTACATATGTATATATGAAAAAATGAAAACATAATTCATAACTTAAGTGATTTGAATGCATCAGGATCAATCTTCCAAGTTTCAAATTCCAAGTAAGTCAAACATTAGTTGTATGTTAGGTAACTAACCTGATATATAACATTAGCTGGAAGTCTATCTTTCAGCACTTCACTGCAAAAAGAAAGATAAACTAAAATGGCATACACAGTTTTATCTGTAAATTAACTAAAGGATCAAACTACAGCTATTACTATATATTTATTTATAATTTAAAAACGAATTGGAGATTTTCCGACGATCTTAACACATTTAACTAGATAACCTTAAGCGCTCGTAACAAGATTAATTTTATA
>CM025149.1:37047164-37065122 GCA_013467495.1 Gossypium gossypioides | reverse complement strand
GTATAAATAAATGTAGTATTCAGGTCAGGTGTCTTAATATTATATTTTGTGATAATATGTTGGGGTGTTCCATTACTATGTCCATTAAAGAAAACCAGAACTCAAGAACTTGGCCTGCAAAAAACGATGGATTTGCCACCAAGTTTTCTTCTTTGCTTTATCGTATTTGCATCATCAGCCTTATTTCTATTCATCCAAAGAAGAAACAACTCCGTTACAGGCAAGCTCCCTCCAGGACCACCAGGATGGCCCATTTTTGGCAACATGTTTGACCTAGGCACCATGCCACACCGGACGCTGACCCGCCTTCGAGACAACTATGGTCAAGTCATATGGCTCAGGTTGGGAGCCGTTAATACCATGGTAATCCTATCAACGAAAGCAGCCACCGAGTTCTTCAAGAACTATGATCTCACCTTTGCTGAGCGCCACATCACGGAAATCATGCGTGCCCACGGTTACCACAAGAGCTCAGTGGCTTTAGCACCATACGGTTCATACTGGCGCGTGCTGAGGCGGTTGGTCACGGTGGATATGCTGGTCAACAAGCGGATAAACGAAACGACTTGCGTGCGAAGAAAATGCGTTGACGATATGCTCGGGTGGATCGAAGACGAGGCGAGCAAGATTCGAGGAGAGTCGAATAGGAATGGAATCCATGTGGCTCGTTTTGTGTTCTTGTTGAGTTTAAATTTGCTTGGAAACCTTATGCTGTCGCAAGATTTGTTCGATCCAAATTCTAAGGAAGGGTCTGAATTCTTCCTTGTTATTCTGAGGCTAATGTCATTGTCTGGAACAGGAAATATAGCAGATTATTTCCCATGGTTGAAATGGCTTGACCCTCAAGGATTGAAAAGGAAGATGAACAAGGATCTGGGTAAGGCCATTGAAATCGCCTCAAAGTTTGTAAAGCAAAGAATGGAAGATAAGAAGTTGAGCGAAAATAATAAGAGGGATTTCTTGGATCTGTTGCTTGAGTTTGAAGGAAATGGCAAAGATGAACCAGCTAAATTATCTGACCAAAACCTCAATGTCTTTATCCTGGTACTTCCCTTACTTATTGAAACTATATGTCATATACTGATTTTCTGACACGTTGCTGCATGCTTTGGAGCAGGAGTTATTTATGGCAGGTTCAGAAACAACAAGCAGCACCGTAGAATGGGCATTGACTGAGTTGCTTTGCAATCTAGAAAGCATGGTTAAGGTCAAAGCAGAGCTTAGTCGTGTTGTTGGACCAAACAAAAGGGTAGAAGAGAGTGATATTCAGAACCTTCATTACTTGAACGCGGTGATCAAAGAGACATTCCGATTGCACCCTCCAATCCCATTCCTTGTCCCAAGAAGGGCAATGCGAGACACTGAATTCATGGGATATCATATACCCCAAAACACACAAGTTTTTGTAAATGCTTGGGCAATCGGAAGGGATCCTGAAGTGTGGGATGACCCTTTGTCGTTCAAGCCAGAGAGGTTTATTGGGTCAAAAATAGATTACAAGGGCCATAACTTTGAGCTGATTCCTTTCGGAGCTGGAAGAAGGATGTGCGCAGGTGTGGCACTGGGTGAGAGAGTTCTTCACCTTGTTTTAGGCTCATTGCTTCACCACTTTGATTGGGAACTTGGAGGCAACGTGACCAAAGAGACAATTGACATGAGAGACATTTTAGGTGTGACAATGAGAAAACTAGAACCACTGCTGGCAGTTCCTAAAATGTGCTTGAAATCTGCAGGTTAAAGTAAAGTGGGATATTATTACTAGATTTAGATGGTCAATTTGAAACCTTTTGCAAGTTCATTATTTATATTAAGCATCTGATGCATACTTTGTATTTCACTGTTCTTTTATTTTTAGCAAAACTGTCAGATAAGGTTGTTGAAATGGTAGAGTAAATTTTCACTCAGGATCAGCATTTCTTGAAAGGAATAATGTCTATAAAGCTTCACTATTACTTGGATACGGTGATTGCAACAGAGATATTATTTTATTTTATTTTATGTTGCATGAACATTCAATTTCTTATGAATTATTCGATAAGTTTGTCTTCAACTAGCATTGCCACACCATAAACTTATTGAATCTAGTCTTGAAAGTGGTTGCATGCTTTCTCCCCCTGCATCCCGTCATTATTTTATGTTTGGTATCAAAGCATTCAAACTCATAGAATTAATGTATTGAACTAACAACAGTAAAAAAGGTAGAACAACTTATTCAGCATGTAATCGCTTGAGTGATGCCAATACCCTGATAAGGCCAAGGCAGCCCATTGTAACAGTAAGTAAATATTCTTTACAAAATGGCTAGCATTGACCCAAATTCATCAACCATATAAACATTAGAAAAGGCTTGCTCTAAACAAGTTGCAGTGAGTTTGACATAAGCACACTTAACGTCCATTGTACCTCAACAATGGGAAGAATTTCTCTTCTTTCTTGAAGACTTTAAAGGAAGCCTCAAAGTAACTAGGGTTGGGAAAGTCTGAATAGTTTGATATATTTCATGTTGATTCGATCAAAGTAGACGCAAAGTGGAGTGAGATGGATTTTTATTTTGGCAATGGGTATAGATTATAGAGTAGTTATTTGTAGAGAATGAAAAGCAAGAAGAATACTTTTGTCTGAGATGTCTTTTTGTATTTCCTTAGTAGAAGAAGAGGGGGTGCTTCTTGTGAGGGTTGGATATTAGTAGCATTTGTGTTGCCTTTTCCTATAAGGCTCATCTTTATCCTTATCCTTTAAGCTATTTTTTGATGATTAAGGTAGTGATTTTTGTTCAAAAATATGAAACTAGCAATATGGTGCTAGAGGAAGTGCTCACTTTCTTGCCCACCAAATATGTGTGGAGACAATTTCCATATTGAAGGTATTGATAATTTATTGAATTGATTATTTGGACTATGTTGATTATATGGACTAATCTAGCCCATTATGGAAGATATATCACTTAGGGAATTATTTATTGGTGATTGGATTGAATATGATTACCCTTATCTAATCCTATGAATCGAGGAAGTTGGATTGGATTGAATCACTAAAGACTTAGCTGCCAAGAAAAATTGTTTATCTTGTTCATTATTATTATATTGTATTCAGATTATATAGTGGTTGTTTTATAGGGATTGTGATATATCTTCTTATGAAATCAAGTCTCAATAAACTCTATATAATTGAGAGACTTGTATAAGTTTATGTATGAAGAGAATTGAGCACTTAATATGTTCTAAATGATGAACTTTATTGCATGAGTGCATATTAATAGTTAAACCTTTGTGTTGTAGTTTTACTTGTTGAATTTACAATGGGTAAATTTAGTAGTGAGAGTATCTAGTCTTCAAGATACAAAGGTGAGGAAAATTATTACGGGGTGTGATTGAGTATGTTCACTTTGTGTAATTATTGAAGAAAGTGGATATTTCTCACTGAGTTAGGCTCCGTAGACGTGAAACAACCTTATTGTGTTCTATTCTTTTTACTATTTCCGTTTGGTGGTTCAAAGAGTGCCCACTACCTTAGGCACCACTTCACTTGAGCAGTTTGATTCTCAACAATGTTTTAGTTATTTAAATTTTACTTGGATGATAAGACTATATTATAGGACAATTTTTGGAGGTTTTTATCCTGAATTATTATGCACCAAATTGAAGTATTTATCTCTACAAAATCTAATTTTGAAGGCTGCCTCATTGTGCATATAAATAAGCAGCTTATTCGCATGTGGAGATGTGTGGTTCGAGAGTTTTTATGATGATTTTGCTTGTATCTTTGTTATTAATTTACTCTTATATTTTGCACTCATTTCATAGGATTTATTGGAGAGTTTTACAGGTTGTATTGTGAGGGTTTTGGGTAAGTGATTTGTAACAAGTCAAGGTTATCTATTGGAGCTACAATTACTTCTTTGTGTAATGGTAGATTAGGCTTTAGCCAATAAGTTACTGGGTCAATTGTTGAATAAAATCATTTACTGAGCGAGGCTTCGCAAAGTAGGATTGGTGAATCTGAACAATGCTAACAAATCTCTTGTGTTTATTTCTCCCATTCTTTTATTTGCTTATTGCTTGTGTTTTATTCAAACTCGTGTTTTGTTCAAACATCTGTCTGAACATACTGTTTGAACATCGAATTGAACAAATAGCAAACCAGGGTTCTTAAAATCATTTTATTGAATTGGTTCAAGTGCAACAATTGTGTGAAAGTGGCTCTAGTCAATTTTTTGATTGACTTTCTGAAAACCACCAACTCCATTTATCTAGTGTTTTCTTTGATCAGTAGCTACACTCTATACCTATAAATAAGAAGCGTATAAAGTTAATATTTTGTTTTGCATTAGATAACATAGGAAATGTTTGAGATTGGACATCTGCATACAATAATAATGGAGTTCTTTCATAGAACCATCCATTTGTTGGATCTACATAAATTATTGTTGCTTGTAACCTAAAAATCGTATTATGATATAAAGAACATTGCCGTTAGAGGTTTTATTCAGTAATGGTCAATTATAAAATATTTACACGTGAACAAATTTATATAAGAGATTTGTAAACTAATAGTTAACATTTTTGAATCAACACTTTATTGCAGTGGCATTCTAGGCCACTTCTCAAAATTGACATAGTGCCAAAAAGGATAAAGTAGAGCAAAAATTATATATTTGGTTTTTCCAAATTGAGTGCTTAAGATTTTGAAATTACATAACATGATAGTTTACAATAATAAGAAAAAAATATGCCTAAAAGAAGTAAAGAACGGGAGCGCCATGTAACGACTCGATTTTCAATGGTGTCGAAAAATATGGTTTCAAAATCTCGTTTCTATAAATTGAGTCTGTAGCTATTAAATAGGGATATTTACATGGTTAGCATATAGATGAATTGGAATCCAATTAAGTTATTTAGTCGAAATTGTGGTTAATTAGGGCCTAAGGACTAAATTGTAAAAGTCTAATTGCTATAGATTTTTAATTAGAAAAAACTTGAGGACTTAAATTGCAATTATCCAAAGGACTAAAATGACTGATAGACCAATTGTAAATAGGTAATACTGGAATGTAATGATGGATGACAATTAAGTTAATTAATCAAATATTAAAATATAAGAAAAATATAGTTTAAAAGTTAATAAAGATTAATTAAATAATAATCATAATATATAAGTGAAATTGGTGGATGGAGAGATGAGAAACTCATCTTCTCCAATTGGCCAAGAGAAGAAAAACAAAAAGGGGACACCATTTTTGAATTTTAAAGCTTTCTGCCATTCAATTCAAGTAAGTTTTTAGCCATTTTTCTTTAATTTTTATAGATTTTTTTATTATGAAAACTTGATTTAGCTAGCACATTTATCAATTTGTCTAATTGTTAAAGTTTTGATAAGGTGCCATTGTTGATAATTGAATGAATTAGGTGTGAAATTGATAGAAAATAAACTTAGTTTATGAAAATGACTAAATTGTAAAGCTTAATTGTTAGTTTCGTAAATTAAGGAACAAATTGAATAAAATGCAAAAATGTTATGAAATTTCAGTCGGAATAGAAACCTAATGAGTGTATGTGAAATTGAATTTTTATTCAAAGCTTTAGATTGAAAGTTATGCTTGTATCGGGTTTGGGACCAAATTGAATAAATTGTAAAATATGTTTGGCTTTGTATTTAAAAATGATTTGTATATAATTTGATATAGTTTCATTGTTAATTATTTTCCGTAGCTAAAGACGACGTAAGTCTATCGAGAGGAAAATGAAAGGCGAAAGCCAACGACGAGTGACGTGAGCTTTTGGTTTGTATTTCTATGATTCAGGATCAATTTAATTATTACATGTTTGTGATATTTTGCATAATATTGCATTGAGGTGAATTTAAATGATCATTTGAATGGAATTGATATGTTTGAGATTGAATATCAATATAGTGGACTAAATTGAATAGAATAGAAATTTGCATGAATTAATTGAAATACATTTTTTGATATGGAATTGAGCTGAATGTGTTATATGGTATGCTGAAATAGTGAAATTGATAATGAATTGAGATAGAAAGAATGTGAATTAATCTATATGATGAAATCGAAATTTGGTTGCCCTATTAACTGTTCGGCCAAAGTCGGATATAATTGGCATGCAATAGGATAGATTGAGTACATGTTACTTCGATTATAAGTTGACGAGCGATGGGTGCATTTTCCTTCAGATGTTTTGATAAGTGCTGGGCACAACATTTAATTTGGTTATAACGATGAGCGCTAGGTACAATCAATTTACTTTGAACATTCAGATGAGACACTGGGTGCCAAATTAGTGTGTTAGTTGGAATTTGTGTATCCGTTCAAGTCTGAGTCATGTTAATAGGGGATATAAGTTGTGAATTGATTGATCGATGCTAGAAAATGATTAAATGTTATGAAACTATACTACATCTATATATATGAGATATTTGGTTATCGATAATATGTGAAAGATCATGCGAACTGGTTATACGAGCCTAAGAGCCAAAATAGAATTTGACGAATCAACTGATTCAATTTGGAAATGATTCATATCTATATTGTTATGATCAAATATCACAAATTGAATATAATTATGAACAATGTCACACCTCAATTCTTAAGTAGTTAATGTTAGTTTTTTAACAAGCTTGTGAAATAACATAGTGGTTAAATAGCTTATGAAATTCCCTTGTGAACCAAGTTCAAGTCTCCATGCTCTCAATTTTTTGTAATTTTTTGACAAAAAATTGGTCAACTTAAGCATGCAAATTGTCCTTGCATGTAACCTCCCTATTCAAAATTTTTTATCTTCCTTTTTCAATTCTATTCATGTTATGTTTTTGAAACTCCCATGTTAATTCACCTTCAATACAATCTAACTCCCTTGTCTCCTCATGAATGTCATGTTGGAATTTTGAATTTTGAATTTGAATTTGAATTGGTTGTGCTTGGTTGTGTTGTTTCCCTATTGCCATTTGCTAGCAATTTCTTTTGATTTTGTCATACAATTCTCTTATTTCCTCCTCCCTTTCAACCATAGTGAGCCACCATCTCTTGGAAGTTTTTCACTACTTTTTACTTTATTTTCCTTTTTCTATTTGTCGTCTATTACTTCTCCTCCACCTCTATTATTTATGCACCACCACTTGCTGCCTATAACCACCGTGTGTCACTACTCTTCACCAACTTTCACCTTTGCATCACCACTCTTAACCATTCTTTCTTTTCTCCTTTTCCTATTCTTTTCATTTTCATTTTCATTTCTTTTGATTAAAACAAATTGTCGTCCCTCTTCCATTCTTTTTCAATTCATCTTTTTGATTCACTACTACTGTCTACCTCTATACACCACCGTCCGTCACCGATAATTGTGTATTTTTATTTAGCACTCCTTTCTTTTCTTCTACTGTGTCCATAACATATTTTTTATGTTATGAATTTATCATTCTAATTTCTTCATCTTGTGGGTTGTAAATTTTCACATCAATTCTGAACAAATCCTCAATTAAGTCATAATGATGCTCTAACTTACCTTTAGTATTTAAAAATGTAAGTATTTAAAGAAGTAAGTTTGATTTTTGTATTAAGATTTTGATTTTCGTTGATGGTCGAGTGATCATGCTAACCACTAATTATTTTGGATTGAAGGATTCTTTACCGACGTATCAAATCAATCACAAATTCAAGGAGTAATTAAATAATAAGTTGTTCAAGTATTTGTGACAAGGAGTTTACATGATTTAGATTGGTGATTTTGGATCGTTTATCAAAGGTGTGTGTTTTATCTAGTGCAATAAGTATAAAACATGTTTTATTTTTGATTGATTAAATAATGTGAAAATTTTTACAAGTAACATAAAATGGCCGAATGTACCAAAAGATTTTTGAGTTGAAAAAAAGGTAAGTATTATATTTTTATCTGTTTAATGATTGTTATGTGATTATTGATAAGTTATGAATTGTTTTAATTCTCATGGCATGTGACATTATGGTAGTTATGATTAAATTGATTTGTTATCATTGAAATTTGACACATCTGTTTTGTAAGACATGGAATTTCATGTTTACTGATTTTTGTTAAATATCTGATTGTATGTTAAACATGCTTATTGCTCTGATTCTATATTTGCATGCCATGTCACATTGCATGGGGTTGGGATGATATTGTACAAAGGAAGTTCTGGCAGTTTAATGATTTACTCTATCTGGTGGTTTAACCACATTTCTGTTCTAGCAGCTTGACTGCGAATTTGGTGGCAATGTCTACATTTATCTGTTGGCATGTTTTGGATGAATGAGTTCTGGGGAATACTATTTGGTGTGTAGCGGAGTTGGGTAAGAATTTTCTAAAAAATTTGCATTATTTTTCTGAAAATTCTGCCTTGTCATAAACATGCATTCTGAAGCCTGAAATTTTAAAATTTGTGAGTTCTTTATAATGAATTGATTTGTTTGATATGTTAACTGTTTGTATTTTCGACTTAAAGCTCACACTGGGCTTCCAAGCTCATTTTTTATTTTCCAAATCTTTTTAGATACTTCTCGTGGCTAAGACTTGGATAGTATATCAGAGGGAGTCTCTTTGAATAAAATTTGATAAAAGTATTTTATGATTAGCTGGGACTTGTTTGGACTTTGAACTGTTTTGATTTATTTTGAACTGTGATATGGGAATTTTGTTTTGGTAATTTGATTTCATGAATAAAATTTTAATTTTAAATTGTTTAATTATTTATTTTAATGAACAAAATGTTTTATAATATTAAAAATATTTTTAAACAAAAATACAAAATTTTCATTTATTCTGCTGCAAACTTTGATTTGAGTTACAATGTAAATTTACTTAAATCAAACATGTTTTAATAAAAATATCAATGAAAACTTTTTCATTAAAAACGAGTATTGTTTTCAAAAAGACGAGTTAAACACAATTGATTTGGAAGTCATTTCTTGTGGTCGTTGTAGCTTTTGGGATTTGGCCATAATGCCTAGGCTGGGTTTGGGAGGTTACAAACACTATTGACACTAGTATGTTAATATGATATGCTTATTTGATTGGTTAATTGAATTATGTATGGCTTGATTCATAAGATATAAATGGCACTCTTAATAACATATGCTGATTGATTTATTGAATAAAAATGAGCATGAATGACATATGAATTAGGTGATAATAGAATTTGCATTGGGTGTATGCAAGTGATATAAGCTTATATTGCATTGACTTGAATCATGAAAATACCACTGAGTTTTATTGCTCAACGTACGGTTTGTTTTTTGTGTTTAGGTATAGGTACATCTTGAGGTCTCGAGAAGTGATTCCAGCATCCAAAGAGTGATCCCTGACTCAACAATGTTTGTAAAATTCTCTTTTGCTTAGTATATGACATGTACGTAGATTTTAAGCCGATTTTGTATCACAAATGGTCAGTTTTTGAAATTGGTTGATTAATGTTAACTTGAAGTGCTATTTTGGCATATTTTGGTATGAATGTTTTTGGTATGTAATTGAATTGGCTGAAATGTGGATTGGAAATGTTGATTTGGTTGTTTAGGCAATTGTAGTTTGGTTTCACTTTGGACCTTTCAGAAATAGAGAGTCATGTCATGACAAGTCTAGTTAGTATGTTGTGTCGAGACGAGAAACCCACATAGTCGCGACATCAACCTGATATTTTAAAATCTTTACAATTTGGTCCTATTTCGATGTCTGGTTAGGAAAAGAGCTTTCATAAGCTCGTTTCAGATAAAAAATGATTACATATTGTAGAATATACATGTGTTACTCGTATTTGAATGTTTAATGGTATTAAATAGAATATAAATGATTGTAGTTGCTCCGACAATGAATGTGACATCTTATAGCTCGGACCAGACTATCGGGTCGACTATCGAGGTGTTTCATTTAGTGGTATCAGACCTATAGGCTTAGCCAATTCTTAGACTAAATCGAGCTCAAAGTTGAGTCTAGAGGTACATGCCAAGGTCGAATTGAGTTTGAGTCAAAATTTTGATGCTGATTATAAATTCACCTGTTTTATAGTTGAAGATGTCAGAGGAGTTGAGAAATGATGTTAGTGATGATGTTTATAGTAGCGGTTACACTGTTGAGAGTGAGAATAGAATCAAGATAGAGGCACTTGACATTGATTCAGCTGGTGCTTGTCAGGATAGGGCTGCTAGAGCACGACGTGAAGGCCAAGAAGATGAAAATTTGCTCCATATTATTGCGGAAGCCCTTCAGCGAGTGCCGGGAATTGCTCCGCAGGTTGCACCAGTACTTGCAACTCGGCTAGCTCTGATAAAAGAATAGCAAAAGTATGTTGCCACTGAATTTAAAAGGTTGAAAGGCTTTAATCTCTTGTCAGCCGTGGTTTGGTTAGAATCGATGGATCGAGTACTACTGCGGTTAGAATGCATTTCACATGAGTGTGTTACGTGGGCAATATTGCTCCTGAAAGAGGAGACATATCAATGGTGGGTGATATTTACCTGAAACGTGTTAATTGATTAGATTAATTGGCCCTTCTTTCAGTCTGAATTTCAAAGAAAGTACATCGACGAGTTATATGTAGAAGAACAAAAACATGAATTTATGATGTTGAAATAGGGCGAGATGTTAATGGCTGATTATAAGCGAGAATTCTTGCATTTCAACAAATACGCTCTCAAATTAGTGTCGATAAAAGAGGAAAGTTGCAAGTGATTCCTTCAGAGATTGCATGTAGAGCTCAGAGTTCAGTTGGTTTCTCATAAAATAAATGTATTTACTGACCTGACTGAATGTGCCAAGATGGTGGATTAAGCCATGGGTCTATACAAGAGAACCGAGCCCTCCTGAGCCTTCGAAAAGAGAGCTGAGACTACTAGTTCACAACCTTTTCCCAAGTGAGCTGGGGAGTCTCGAGAGGCCTAGAGATTAACCTCAAGGTCTGTTAGACCAGAGAGAGCTTGGGATTGACAACCATATATGTCAGTGGGCAGTGTTAGAGGTCCCACAAGAGATTTAGAGATTCTGAATTGTGAACATTATTGGAAAATGCACAGAAGCAAGTGTTGGAAGTTGACAAGAGCTTGCTGCCAATTTGGATATCAAGAACACTTTGTCCGAGATTGTATGATGAATGATAATGATCCTCCTGCTACCATTCAGAGGTTCGCTCTTGCAATTAGGGATTGGGGAAATGCTCACGGTAGTTCTGTATCGAAAGGTGGTATGAGAACACTAACCCATTTAACAATTCGACAATCTGAGGTTAGAGCCCTAGCGCAAGCCTACAAGGTTCAAACCCGAGAAGAGGGTGATACTACCGATGTCATAATAGGTATATTCCTTTTATATTCTGTACCCATATATGCTTTGATTGACCTTGGTTCTTCCCATTCATATATAAATTCTAGCTTTGTTAAGTCGAGGAGCTTAAAATTTGAAATGTCGAAAGTAGCAATGGTTGTATCAATTCTCTTGGGACGAATTGTGCTCGTTGATTAAGTGTAGGCATTGTCCATTAGAAATCCATAATAAATCGTTCCCTGTTGATTTGTTGATAATGTTGTTTGGTGATTTTGATGTGATTCTGGGAATGAATTGGTTAACTGAGCATAGTGTGATTTTAGACTGTCATAAAAAAGAAGTTTTAAGTCCAAAGTTTGGATGGTGAAGTTATGGAAATGAAAGGCATCTGATCAAGTGGTTCAAGTTGTATCATTTCATTGATTCGAGCTAATAAGCTTCTAAATCAAGGCTGTGAAGCATATTTAGCCTACATATTAACTCGAACTTGGATGATAGAAAATTAAACAAGATTAAGACAATATATGAGTTTCCAGATGTGTTCCCTAAGTAATTGCCAGGATTGCCTCCTGATCACGAGGTTGAATTTGCAAATGAAGTTTAGCCTAGTACAACTCTTGTATCAATTGCTCAGTATCGTATGGCACCAACGAAATTAAAAGAGCTAAAAATTCAATTGCAAGATCTCCTGGACTGTAACTTTATACGTCTCAATATATCACCTGAGGGAGCTCTAGTATTGTTCGTTAAGAAGTAGGATTTGTCGATACAACTATGCATTGATTATCGACGGCTGAATAACCTAAGAATCAAGAAATGATATCCTCTACTATGTATCGACGATTTGTCTGATCAGTTGAAAGGTGTATCAATATTCTCTAAGATCGATATGAGATTAGGATATTATCAGTTAAAGGTGAAAGATAGTGACGTGTTAAAAATAGTGTTCCATACGCGGTAGGGTCACTACAAATTTCTGATGATGCGATTAGGGCTGATGAATGCTCTTGCGACATTCATGGATCTCATGAATCGCATATTCCAGCCTTATTTGGACCAGTTTGTATTTGTATTCATTGATGATATCCTAATATACTTAAGATCAAATGTAGAGCATGATAAATATTTGAGAATCATATTACAAGTGTTACGTGAGAAGAAAGTTTGTGAGAAGATCAGTAAGTATGAATTTTGGTTATCTGAAGTGATTTTTTTAGGGCATGTTATTTCAGCTGAAGGAATTTGGGTTGATCTTAAAAAGATTGAAGCTATCCTTCAATAGAAGTCATTGAAAAATGTATCAAAGGATTGAAGCTTCCTTGGCTTGGCCGGATATTACATGAGGTTCATGAGTTCTCTAAAATAGCTTTGCCTATGATGAGACTCCTTCAAAAGAACGTGCCATTTGTGTGGAACAATCAATGCCAAGAGAGTTTCGAGAAGCTAAAATAATGTTGATAGAAGCATCGATCTTGACCTTATCTGAATTGAGGAAATAATTCATGGTATTCAGTGATGCTTTTTTGAATGGATTAGGCTATATCCTGATGTAGGACGATGAACACAATTATCTAATGCACAATTTAGAGCTAGCTCTTGTGGTGTTTGCTCTAAAGATCTGGAGGCACTGCTTGTATGGTGAAAAGTGTCATATTTATACGGATCACAAAAGTCTCAAATATATTCTCTCTCAAAACGAGCTAAATCTGAGACAGCATCGTTGGATCGAATTGTTAAAAGATTATGATTGGGTAATCAATTAATCTTGGGAAAGTGAATGTTGTTGTTGATGCTTTGAGTAGGAAGTCAGTGATTGTCGCATGTGAAATGATATGTGAATTGTGCAAGCATACACGTCGGATCAAGTAATAAAGTGATAAGTAAGATCATCTCCAGAGGGATCAGAGTAGGTATAAAAGTGGTCAACTTATTATAACAAATTATGATTAATGTTCTGGCAAAACAAAGATAAGTATGCAATGGTAATTTAAAGGAATAATAATTTATGCTAAATGTGTACTGACTAATACTGGGAAATGCTAAGGCAAAACAAAATTGAAAATGCAATGGTAATTACGAGAATAATTACGTGAATAATATGCAAACGAATAAATAACAACTAAGAATGCTATGACAAAGATACTAAGAAAAAGGATAAATGGTTTATGATGTTGATTTGGAAGGTTGGAATTACTAAGAATCTGCCCTTACTTTCAGTAATGCCTCAGCAAAATCGTACTCAATCTACTGCTTAGAAGAGACCAAAAGTGACCTAAAGTGATCTGCTTCTTTTGAGAGCTAGATCTCAAGTTACCTAGCTTGTGTGTATAGGCCTTAGCACGGTACCTTGCACTGTTTTGTCTTCATTCTATATGAACGCTACTCTATGTCTAGAGTCTACTACAAGTATCTATTGAGTACTTGCTCATATCATTCAATTACGGTCCAATTAATCCAACCTTTTTAGAATTAGATTAGTTTATGGGCATGCTGCACAGTTATCTATGTCTAGGGATTGCAAGCATACAATTTAGAAATAAAAACAATTGAATGAAAGAATAAATTAATTTAGATCTGTACTTCAACCATTAAAGAAAATAAAGGTTTTATCATGTAATATCAACCCTATGAGATTTAGCTAATGGGTCGGAAATTAAAATTCAAAATCAAAATATCATTTAACATCGTTTCAACAAATCAATTCGTGAAGAGCAATAAAAAAATAACGGAAGAACTTCAGGAGGATACCTTTTGCTTATCCAAGCCACAGTCTAGCGACACAGTGTCCTGTGGTGGCTGAGAGGGACTACCTTTGTCTTCCTCTTCATGTCACTGCTCAGCAGCTACCCTCTATTTTTGCTTAAGGATCTCTCTTTTTTTTGTGTTTGCCCCCTTAGGGTTTCCTCATTCTTGTTGTTATTGGTTTTTCGTTCTCCTTTTTTAGGTTTCATCCTTTGGCTTTTTATAAGCTTTTTCCTTAAGGTAAATCCAATTAGCCCATGATTTTCTTCCCTCTTTTTTAGGCATATTTTTTGGTAGAAGTAGAGTTGGGCTAAAACTGTTATGCATTGAGTGTTGACTCGATCTTCCTAGAATTGCCATGGCATTCATGTTGGCAAAATGTCCAACCTTTTGCCACAAAAAAAATTCATTCCTTTATTTCTTTCTCAAAATCTTGCATCTTCCAATTACTACCAAACAAATCCTTCCCGCAAACAAGTAAAAGTAACATATAATAACATTTAAGCACAATCCAATCTTCTTAATGTAATGAAATAAAAATTACGAATGAAATGTCCTAAAATGCAACTAAATTTACTTAAGTACAAACAATTAGCTAGGTCTAAAGGTATGAAATATAACTCTTTTCACGAGTTATCAGACCCCCAAACCTGAGTTATTGCTTGTCCTCAAGCAAAATATGCATGAATGCATGAATGTAAAAATTGCCATTGCAACATAATTACCTTTGGATTGTTAGATCATTTAAAGAGTATTTTGTACTTCAGTTCTCAACAATATTTTATGTCTAAAATTTTGATCAAGTTTCATAAGCTTATTTAGCAAAGGCAGTGCATAAAATTTTGATCAAGTATCTTTTAATTTGCTTAGTTAATCTTTTAACTAGCTCGGTTTTCTTTATTTTTTTCATCTGGCCTTATACATACTCAAACACATACATATCTATTTATTATGCCTATTTTTTACTAAGGGATTTAACTCCTCATATGATTCTTTGACTCGATAATTACAATGGAGCATACACTAAATTGCTGAATACTCAATCATGTCACGATTTGAATACTCGCTCATGAAGCTAAGGCTTTTGAGTAAAAAGATGGATGGAGCAAACAACTACCCCTTAGCTACTCAGCCTAATACTACAGTAGAGTGTCCCTATACTTATTATTTTTATTATTTTTTTTACACACTCTTACTCAAACTTGCTTTTCTAATCAACAACACAATGGAGAAAACAAAATATTGCTCCTACTCAGTAGTTCTAAGCATTGAAGTATTTATGACATTTTTCAGATTATTTCTTTCCCTTGAATTTTCTTAAACATTGCCACTTTATTCATTGTTGAGTATTGCCATTGTACTGAATTTAGCTTTAAGAATCTATAAGTTTATCAAAAGAAACTTACTATAGATCAATTGTAATTGGATTTAGGACATCCTAATTTTAGGGGGTCAATTTGCAAGCAAACTATTCTAAGCTAACGTCACCTAACTTACTGTCACAACTTTTTAAGTTTATAGAAGAATTAAGTTCCTCATTGGACATCACAGACAAAAATACACTGATCATAGTCTAAACAATTTTTTGGCAGTTATGTGTGCTATGGCAAAATGAATGTAAATGAACAAAAATACTAAAACACACATACTCAACTAAATATCTAATACAGTCTAGATGCACAATACACCCCCAAAACTAAGGGATGCATTATCCTCAATGCATATACAAATATGAATCATGAATGCAAGAACATATATATGTATATAATGAGATGTAATAAAGGGAGAAAAACTTCCCGAGCTTGGAACTGAATGGTGGTACTTTATTTGCAATGAGTGTTCTTTTGTGCACTCATCTTATAATGCATCGGCCTTTTAAGTAAATTGAGTGGTACATCCTTCTCTTCATTATCAAATTTGGTGAGTTCATCAATAATCCGATTGATCTCACGATCTTGTTCAGTCATTGGTTTAGTAGAAAGAGGTGGAACAGTCGTAGTGCTGTCCACTGGTGGTGCAATTAAGGGATTTGCTTCCTTTTCATCCTCACGGTCAGTCTCAATGCTGATTTTTTTTGGTTCTTCCTCTGGTGCTTTGGGTGCATTCTCTTCATTGGCAGGATTCGTCTCAATAGGCTCTACGTCACCAACCCCTTCCCCTCCTACAGTTTATTAAACAAAGGAAATGAAATAAGTAAGAGAAATTTAAATCGAAAAAATGAAATAAAAATAAAAAGAATTTTCAAGATGTTAAAGTTAAACATTTCAAAGATCAATGGACTGCTTGTCTCACTCTACATGAGCACCCCAGTAGTGCTTCAAGCGTTGTCCATTAACTTTAAATGTGTCCCCCGTTTTTATGTCCTTGACATCAACAACTCCATGCGGATATACATGAGCTACGAAGCATTGTTCATCAAGATTGAAAGGTCTATTTTTCTCCAGCAAAGTGCACGAGGGTCTTCGCTCAAATGAGTCTTCATCACTATCAGAATTGCTATGCCAAAATCTCGTGAAGTCTTCCTCCACTGTTGTTTCTATGAAGTCAATGACATGGCATTTTTCATTCTCATCAACACATTTCAACGCATTAAATACACTAAATGTGACCAACTGGTCATTCATCCTCATAGTCAATTCACCTTTCTGCACATCAATTAAAGTTCTACCTTTAGCAAGAAAAGGTCTTCCAAGGATAATCGGTACATCTTTGTCAGCTTCACATTCTAAAATAATGAAACCTGCTGGAAAAATAAACTTATCTACTCTTACCATCACGTCTTCAATTTTACCTTCCAGATGTGCGTAAGACCGATCAGCTAGCTGCAGCGTGACTGTTGTGGGTCTTGCCTTCCCAATTCCCAGCTTCTTGAAAATAGATAGAGGCATTAGATTTATACTTTCTCCTAAATCACATAATGCCTTACCAACATAATGATTTCCAATTAATTATGGGATAGTGAAACTCCTTAGGTCCTTCAACTTTGGAGGTAATTTATTCATCAACATTGCTGTAACACCATATACCTGGCCTAGTCGCCAAGCCCAAATACTGGATGCCACACCATCATCTCGTCTCATGTACATCAAATAGGAAACTAGATTCAAGTAAACTGACCTTCTTTTGTTAACTCGTATAAGTTTTAAGTAATCCAATTAGTTAATTAACATTGTTACATGCAAATCATTCATTAATCGGTCATACATACAGTTAGAATCATGCAAAAGGGCTATTTAGCAAAATTTCATAAAATTGTTCGTAGGTATCAATACTAACATTAAGGTATCGATATTTTCTTTAAGTGGTATTTGCTAAAAATTATTGATACTTTGCTAAAATTATCAGTATTTGCTAAAAATTATTGATACTTTAGTCCTGAGTATCGATACTAGAGATAAGGTATCGATACCAAATCCCTATTCTATTTTCTTGCACATTTTTATAACAGTCCGTTTTTCAGTGGTGACGAAACAGTGGTTTTGGGACCACAAATTTTCACCGTGTTGGCTCATAAATATTATTTATATAATATTTACGGAGTTGTTAGAGTTGTATTAAAATTTGATTAAGAGATTTTAACGTTTAGATAGTTAATTTAAGGAAAAGTACTAAATTGTAAAAAGTGCAAAACTTGTTAATTATTGCATTTGGATGATTTAATAGCCTAATTAATAAGTGTGGGAGGGATAATAAGGCAATTATACCTTATATAAATTAAATGGACGGTCTAGTATGGTTTTAATGAAATTTTTCTTTATTTTAAAGGGTAAAATGGTAAATAAGTTACAAATAAACAAAAACAAAACATGAAATTTTCATCATCTTCCTTTGGAAATCTCTAGTAATGGATTAAAGTAATTTTAAGATCATAATAATAATATTATTACTACTATTATTATTATTATTATTATTATTATTAAAAACCACCATTGCTTGA
>CM025149.1:36869918-36879936 GCA_013467495.1 Gossypium gossypioides | reverse complement strand
TATTTTTTAAATAAGTTATATTATTACGAGGATATTTTTATCTTTTTCTTATTTAAAAAACCAATAAAAAATAAAATGTTAAGATCCAAACTTAAGTCACGAATATTTGTAAAATATTTTTTACCACTTTGCCCAAATCTATATTATAATATTTCAACATTTTAATTTTATTACATAAATTATTTCACATATATTAATAATTTCATTGATTCAGTTGATGTCACAATTTAAACTAAATTTCATTATTTTAATTTCTTACATATTGCACATGGGTTAATTTAAGTATATATGCAGACAAAAAAATTAATTGAAAAACTATGCTGAAATCCTAAAAATTTATCGATCTACGTTGTTTTTAGAGGGAGAAAGGAAAACACGTCCTATAAGGCGCGCATGTTTTCACTTTGCTAAAAATTATTTTTTTCTCTTTTTTTTTTTCTTGCGGTTGGAAATTAGAAGTTTGTTGGTTTATTTTTATCCGTGTTTAAGATAAATATGGTTATAGTTTTAAGAAATGTTTGAATTTAAGGTGGTGCCGTGGAGCTGGGTAACCCACAAATTTCATCTGCCATATGAGTATGGAGTCATCTCCTAGGAAGCCAGTTCGTGTTGTAACTCAAGGTCCCAGTTGACGGTGATTATACGATCTAGGGTTGAAATGTAACTAGTGCTTCAAGTTTATAAAGTTTATGCTGTCAATGGATTACGCATAAAATGGGGTCGTAGTTGACGGTGATTATGTGGGCACGACAACGAGTTTCTCATTAAAAGAGGATGCTTAATAAAACGCAAATATAAATACGAGGAAAATAAACATAGTGGCTTTTCAGTATAATCAAGTAATGCATCTTATCCACCACCACTGAAGGCGGTGACCCTGTTATTATAACTTGTGACAGCATTGGGGTGTAACAGGTTATACTAACAAGGTCACCATCTTCGGTGGTGGTGGACAATATGAATAACTCGATTATACTGGAAGGCCCCTTATGTTTTCCTTCCTCACACCTATGTTTCAGTTTTATGAAACATGCTCTTCTAACGAGAAGACTCGTTGTTGTGCTCGCATAGCACTGTCAATTACGACCCCATTTATGTGTAATGTAACACCCCTAACCCATACCCATCGCCAG
This sequence comes from Gossypium gossypioides, assembly GCA_013467495.1. Lineage (NCBI taxonomy): Eukaryota > Viridiplantae > Streptophyta > Magnoliopsida > Malvales > Malvaceae > Gossypium > Gossypium gossypioides. The sequence continues at coordinate 36,878,803 of CM025149.1, read as the reverse complement.
AATAGGATTACAGAGCATTACAAAAACAAATGTGACATAAAACATACATTTCCAAACCTTGAAATAAACATAGCATAATTCATTCATATACATGCAATTCGTCCCTTAATTGAGCCCTCGAGGCCTTAGAAACACCTTAGAAATGATTCTGGACTAAATCGAAAACAATTAGAACATTGAGGAAAAAGTTAGAAATTTTAAACTGCAAGGGTCACACGATGTGTGGCAAGGCTGTGTGACTCACACAGCTGAGACACGCGCCTGTGTCTCAGGCTGCGTAACAATCGAAATAGGGACACACGGCCGTGTCCCAGCCTGTGTCTGTGCCCATGTAACTCTCTGACTTGGGTCACACTGCCAAGCCACACGCCTGTATGCCAGGCCGTGTAACTTTTAAAATGGCCTCACACGCCCATATGCCAAGCCATGTAACTTTCGAAATGGCTTCACACGCTTGTGTGCAGGCCATGTAATTGCTTGACTTGCAACCTTTAAAACCTATAATGGACACACGACCGTGTCGCATAGCCGTGTGTCACACACGACTGAGACACACACCCGTGTCTTAGGCCGTGTAGACAAGAAATTGGCCAAAATCAAGTCATTTCCTTCACCCATTTCAAGCATGTACCTATAAGTCATTTTCAACCTTAACCAAGGCAATCAAAACATACCAAAACATGAATTTAAATGACAATTCAAAATACCAAAATCCACTCAACCAATATGTCATATAGGCACTTCAATCACAATGAAACTACCTTACCTAAACATATGCATTACCACACTTAAAACAAACAAAACTAATTCAATATCATCTTAAAGCATATCACAATTGAGACCATAAGCAACACAACATGACATACCATACTAATGTCCTAAAACAACCAACCAATGTGTCATTCATACACACCACAATTATATCCAACATCAACAACTAAAACAAGTAAACTTTGATCCATTTCTAGCATAGCACTTCATTCAGTCACAAGCCAAAACAAATCACAAGTGATCAATTCCATACCATTCTAATAGTACTAAGAAGATACCTATTTACAATCTTAATAAAGTACTTAACATCTTAGTTTAGTATTTTTGTCCTAATGTACCATAACAACCTATATAGCCACATATACATGCCATAACCCAAAGGAGAACAAGACTTACCAACATCGATGGATAATGTGAGCCAAAGATTCTATCCATCCAAAAGTCAGCAATAACGATCTACAAAACAATACACAAAAACATATAAACTTATAGAGCTTAGTAAGAACATAGCATATCTTTTAACTTAACAACGATTTAATACAACTCATATTTTACTTGATTTGAAGTTATTGGAGTGTAAACAGGGGCACGTCTGTGCTATTCAGGGGTATCGAAGTACAAACAGGGGCATGTATGAGCAATTCAAGGGTACTAAAGTACAAACAGGGGCACGTATGTGCAATTCAGGGTATAATTAATTATAAATGTTTAATTTCATAACTATAATATAAAATATACAAGTAGAAATTCAATTACATATTGAAATACTATGAACTTACATTAACAACTAGAGTGCAGAAATACGATCGAGCTAATCCGTGATTTTTGCCTTTCCTCGGTTTAGATCCGGTTGAGATTTATCTTGATCTAAATAAATAATTATATTCAATTAAGTGTTTCAGTCAATCTCAAACATTCAATTCAATCCATAATCCACATTTATGCATAATTACAATTTTACCCCTAACATTTTAACTTTTCACAATTTAGTCCTCAAGCTCGTAAAATAAGATTTAAGCAATTTCGTTCACATTTCATAGTAACCGAATTCACTAAAGACTTCTATCAATCCATGCAAATTAGTATTTTACAAATTTACCATCGTATTTCATTACTTTTACAAATAAGTCTCTAAATGACATTTTCATCAAAAATCCCTTTACAAAACTTGTTTATTTAACAACAATGACCCATAATCTTTCATTAAACTTCAAGAAACATGAAAACATGTTCATGGTAAAACTCTAAACCTTTAAAAATTTTGCAAATTAGTCCTTGGGCTAGCTAGATTAAGCTACAACAATCTCGAAAATATAGAAATCATTAAAAACGGGACAAATTTCACTTACATGTAAGCATTAGAAGTTGTCGAACCAAGAACCCTAGCTATGGCCTTTCTCTCCTCTAATTTTCAGAGGTAAAATCCCTTTAAGAAGATGATACCTTGTCTTTTACATATTTTACTTTATTTATTTATCAAATTATTTAATTAACCTTTACTTAAACTAATTAAAACATCTATCTCATGCCCATATTTGTCCACTATTAATAATAATGGTCTAATTACCATTTAATTCCACTCATTTTAAAAATTCATAGCAATTTGACACCTTTAACTTATAGAACTCTACTTTTGCACATTTTATGATTTAGTCCTTTTCACTTAATTAAGCATGCAAATGTCCAAATTTCTAAACAAATTTTTTATACAACCTTACTAACATACCATAGAGATTAAAATAAAAATAAAATAATAATTTACTCGTTAGATTCGTGGTCCCAAAACTACTATTCTGATTTCACTAAATACAGGCTGTTACACGTAATCCCTTAAAAACATAACCTTTGTAAACTTGAAACCTTAGTTACACTTCAACTCGAGACGGTATAATCACCATCAACTTGGACCTCAAGTTGTAAAGCGATCTCAGTTTTTTAGGTGATGGTGTCATACTCACACAGTAGGTGAAATTTGTAGGTTACCGAGTCCTATGACATCAGCATGAACCTAAACACAACTGAAAACTATGACTACGTCTCCCTCAAAGTGAGAGACAAATAAATCTTTAAACCCGAAAATTTTAACACGTAAGAAGAAGAAAAAAAATAATTTAGAAGAGATTGAGATCTAGTGAGTAGGAGGATGAAGAATGGGCATTTATATAGAGGATGGACGGGGTATAAAGGGAAAAAAAGTTGTCTCAAAAATCCCGGGTTGCAGGGCTCAAAAGCAATCAAGTTGGGGTGGTTGAAATGGCCAGAAAGAAAACGCTCATTGCAAGGGTCGTTTTCATCTGACAAGCCAATGGAAATGCTTCCTACAGGAGTGTTTTCCTCTGACATGTCTGACATGTGGCTCGAAAATACATCCTGTCGGAAGCGTTTTCACTGCCATATCAGATGAAAACGCCCCATGCAGTGAGCGTTTTCTCTCTGGACATTTCAACTTGATTGCTTCTGAGCCCCTACAACTTAGTATTCTTGGGATTAACTTGATCGAGAAAAATGTAGAAATCGCACATGTCCTAATTTATCATCCTACCTTGATCAAATCGAGTGAAAAAAATTTGAGTTAATCGATTTTATGAGTCCTATTTTATCATCCTAACTCGACTTGAATTTTACTGAATTGAGTTAAGTGAAATGAAATTCGAGTCGACTTAAATCGGATTGCATCGAATCGAGTGAAAGTGTTCGAGTTAAATTAAAAAATTAAACATGTAAAGTTAAAATCTTGTGTCAGTATAACTAATTCCATGTTAGAGCACATAAATTTGAAACCATATATATTTGAAAAATTTTCCAAAGCAAAATAATAATAATAAAAATTTAGTATGATAAACTTGAATCATTAATTAACTTAGTTAAGTCCCCAAAATTATTCTTTTAGATAATTTTAAATTTTTTTAACTTTCTTTATATATTTTTTTGAATTTTTTAGAATGTATTTAAAATTTCTATAATTTTACATATAAAATATGTTATTCAAGTTATTCGAATTGTAAAATTCAACTCGAATTATAAATTTTAATCTCACAACATGATTGCATACAAATCAAACAAATCTAGTAAATTTGTTTCGCACATTGTAAATAAGTGTACATTTCGTATTTAAAACAAATTATATAAAAAATTATAAAATTACAAAATAGCGTAATCATTGGCACCCTGAATGTATGCCACAATCGGGTGGGCGTCAGGCACATCTAGGTTTTCGTCACACTATTTGGTTTGGCGGCTGCTCGTCGACTTCGGCTTCACCTTGACGTAGACGTCGGGGTTGATTGCTAACTTCGTCTCCTTCCTCCATGGTTGAACCCGATCATGTCCTAGCCGCCTATCGTAGATCCCACCCGGACTGAGTTGGCGATTGCAAGGATAACCCACCTCGGTAGAACAACGATGTTGAGGGTGTTTATGACATTATCAACAGGCCACTATATGGTGTTGTCCGGCCCACCTGTGGATAGAAGGTGAGAACTGAAGGCGATACTGACTGCGTCAGTATTGTTGGCGGGATCGACATGTAATATGGCACGATGGGTGGCAATCATGCATAATATATCCTTGGAAAAGGTGTTGATGCATGGAATGATGGGGCGTGTTGTAGTACTTGTGTAAAATAAATTGGTGCTAAATGTGTTGATACATGAAATGATTGTGCGTGTTGTGGTGGTTGTGTAAAATAAATCAGATCTGAAGGTGATGATGCAAGGAATAAGTGTGGGTGTTGTGATTTTTGTAACAAAAAAATTGGGTTAAAAGTAAAAATAAATTAACCACACTGACCAGGACGTTGCACGTTAATCGGGTTTTTTGATGTAGATAGAGCAGATGTCGATCCTACTGTGTCTCCATCTCCCGACCTATGATTGATAGTCCCTCGTCTTGACCTCCTATGGCGAGGTTGCCTTCTCCTCTCTAAATCCCACAATAGATATGACTTGTAGTTAAAGACTGAACCAACCCATGTAATTCGAAGACGTTATCAACTTCGGTGTGAGAAATGGTTCCCGCGTTGGTAAGAAATCGTACCTACGCTCCCACATCTTGATATACTTCTCGTGGAAGGAATACCAATCTTCCTTGAGTCTCCTCCGCAAGTTGATTTTGTGCAAGTCATCGAGCTCTTAGGGTGGCTACGAAATACGTTGCGTACACCTGAACTATCGCATGACTCAGTTAGATTTGTGCATCCCAACTATTTCAAAAACAACCAATGGCACTTTGACGTGCCAGATGTTGTGATTCACCAAAATTTCGATCAAGACACATTCTTGAATCCTCAAATCTGCATATGGCATCCATACAAACTACAATATGAATTTATAATTGTTCATACATGCATAATATTTAATTTCCAAGTGCTAGAATACATATTATATAACATTGAAATTCATAAACTAACCTCCTATTTGGTTTCTTGATCTAGAGCTATTTGGATATCCTCGAGCTCGGTCGATATACCGCTGTGTCTCGCGGGGTTGTTCTTTCTATTCAAATGATATGTTATTTCAAAATTACATCAATTAAAAATAAAAACGGTAATGATATTGTGGAATGAATTTTACCATATGACGAGTGGGAATTCGTAAGGGAGTTCCACTTAGGGGCGTAAAAATGGTAGTCGATACCATGCCCAGTATTAGAGAATGAGCATGCAACCATTGATTTTGGCTTTATCTAGTATCATGACTCGACACATTTCTCAATACAATGTTGCCAACACCACTAATCCCTAACTAAGTCGTCCCAATTCCTTCAAGTCGACTAGTTGTAGTAGTCACCTCAAGATTACGAGATTTATCTGGCATTAGAACACCCTCGATCAACCTTAAGATGAATGTGCATGTGAATTTTTCTTTTTCGACATCGCTCGTTGAAGCCTCGATAGTTTGGATGTTGTCCTCCAAGCATCTCATCTTGATCCAACTATCCCTAAACTTGTTCAGCACCTTCCCTAGCAATTGCTCACGTGTTGCACTCCAATCGACACTAACAACTGGTCCAGTAATGACATCCCCATCGGCCAGTAGACTGAGTTGTAAACTGACATCCTCGAGTGTAATTGTACACTCGCCGCAGAGGAGATGGAACGTGTTCGTCTCCGGTCTCCATCTCTCTATCAAAGCACTAATGAGTGGGGAATCCAATTTAGTCCCCTCAAGCATGCGAGCTACGTTTAAAAAGCCTGCATCTTGTAAGTGTCCATGAACGACCACTGGTGCACCTTTGCTTAAGTTGTTTATGTACATCTCCAAAATTTGATTTTTGAGCTAAGTATATAAACATAAAAAAAAATAATCTAAACAGCATAATAATTAACTATTTAAATTTAAATAATTTAATAAATTTACTTAGCATTTGTAATTGAACGCCGAAGATATATTTGTCATCCAAATGAATAAGTTGATTTGTCATTTAAAATTTTATACGAAAAGAATAAAATCGAAGAGAATAAAATTCAAAAAAAAAGAATTTAAAAAAATATTTGAGGATTGAGGATTGAAAATTCGAAATTGAAGATTGAAAATATAGAATTTGAAATTGGGGATTGAATATTGAAGATTGAAGATCGAAGATTGAAGATTGAAGATTGAGAATTTAGGAAAAAAGAATGAGTATGGAGTATTTGGGTGAAAAAATGAGTGTTTAAGGGGTTTATATAGGAATTTTTATGGTTGTTGAACCCTACTAGTCGTTGGAAAAGTTACCGTTGGAATAGTATCAATAAAGGAAAATGCGTCCTACAGGGTGCGTTTTCACTAATGTCGTAGTAAAAACGCACCCTGTAGGACAAGTTTTCCATTCTCTCTCCAAAATCAGTATAGATCTGTAAATTTTAAGAAAATCAACCTAGGTTTTTAAATTTTTTTTCAGCATTTTCATATAAATTAACCATTGCATATGTATTATTATTCTCTAACCTTATGTTTTATTATTTATTGTATGTTATTTTTAAATACACACATATATTCTAAATACGTGGTTTTCACACACATACATGTGTGATAAAATTTTTAGTATAATCAATATAAGTTAACCAAAAATTAAATAATCATATAAAATAAAATAAAATAATAGTTGGAACAATACTATTATTTTTAATTATTAACTTTACAAATATCAAATAATTTTAAAATCCTTCCTCAAATACAAGGAAAAAGTATTGAAGTCCTCTACTATCAACAAGTGCATACAAAGAATGAAGTGGAGCTTGTGCCACATTCTCCAAGGCATTAAGTCGATGTCCTTTGAAGAATTCGTTATTCAAGCTCATTAAAAACCTTTTGAGCAGGTAGTTCACGATAGAGGGAAAAGATTAGTTAATAATGAAGGTATAGATTAGTCTACGATTGTGAATATAAAACACATTTTTTCTCAAGTTAAAGGTAAACCAAAAGTCACACTAAAGGGAAAATAAGAAAAAAAGTATCCTTTCTTTGATGTTGATGTTCCAAGCATACTTGAAGAATTTTTAAAAGTTAATTTGATTCTCTTGACAATAATAAAGTGACATGAAGAAGCTAATCAAGTAGATTATCTCAGCTATTGCAAATACCAACACTTGATTAGCCATCTTCTCAAGAAGTGTTTGATTAGCTCATGATTGGACTTCAGTCAAATGTCTAGGCACTGTTCATCTAAAATATGATGCTTATTGTTAATCCAAAATATGATGTTGTTAAGTACAAGCCTAAAATGTTCATTAAAAGAAATGATGTTGTTAATCACAAGTTTAAACTATTGTTTCACTATTGAATACGAAATTGAACTACACATCCAAAAAATTAGAACTATGACATGATTTGATCCTTAAAAAACAAGGGTATGCATATCACCACCACAAAGAAAAATCCAAATTTCAAAGTACATGAGTTTTCAAAGCTAGACTTCCACCTCAAGTTGGGAAACAAATCTACCCTGGAAAACAAAGTCTATGAGCTAAAGTCCTAAGGCAAACCTCAAAAGTTGACCACTATCCTAGGTTGGACAACAAACCCACTTTGGATCATGATACAATGACATCCAAGTAATTGCTACTTAGTTGGCAAGTTCACTACACACTCCATCGTTAGTCATCTTAATGCTTCGCAGTTTTGGGTGAATTTATCCTGATCATCATGTTTGGTGCATGCTTTATCTTTCATCATCTAGATGCTCCGAAAGGTTGAGCAAATCTCCCATCATCTTGATGCTCCACAGGGTTGAGCAAATCTTCCCACCATTGGGATGCTTCAAAGGGTTGAGCTATCCTCTGCCTCAAAGTTTAGATGGATCTTCTTTGGTGTGCCTGAGTTATCCTTAGCCACCTTAATGCTTTTGATTTTATGATGGATATCCTTGGCACTCGTGTTATCTTTCACCATGTTGATACTTTTAAGTTTAGGATGGATCTTTCCTGGATGCTTCAAAGGCTTGGATAAATCATGCTCTATCTCTTTCCATGTTAAACTTGCAAAATCCGAAATTGACTCTCATTAATCATTTCCAACGTCCTATATTTTATTTATCACCATATTGATGATTCAAAGTCTCGAATAAATCTCAACCGTGGTGGTGTATTTCCCATGCAAAATTATATGAAGAAATCGAAGTTTAGAATTTTCAAAGGTGCGGTGGTATCGATGTTAAAGTTCTCTGCGTCAAAACTAATTGAATTTTAGAATTGGCTCATTTGTCAAACTCAATAAAATTTGTGTACATTATAAGAAAAATAGAAAAAAAAGGTATGTAATGCATTCATAGTAAACCATATTCTTTTACCATTTTCGTAGAATCCATGAATATTTGCAACTATTATCTTGATTTATGCCTTATTTATTCCCTTTGGCAATAGTAATCTGTTTCCACTTTCCAGGGGTAGGTGGGTAGGTTTTGGTTTAGGTTCAAATAGGGGTAGGTGGGTAGGTTCAAGTAAATGATTCCTGGCAATAAATAGAATAAAAGAACAAAAAGATCCCTGCTGCCTACTTCATTATGAATCCTATATATATATTTAAGTGAATGAATTCGGTATTGTTGGTCATGTATTATGTATATTATAGAAATATATAATAGAAAAATAATTTAAATATCGCACTATTTTAAATTTTATATGATAAAAATTATTA
>CM025149.1:36831678-36841960 GCA_013467495.1 Gossypium gossypioides | reverse complement strand
TTAATTATAAATATGTGATTATACGATAAGTTATAACGTTTCAACCTGTGAACTTACTAAACTCGTAAAAGCTTACTCGTGTTGTTTTTCTTTTTTCTTATAGGTCTCGTTTTTTAGAATCAGGTAATCGAATCAAATTGAAGATCACACTATCTAACTTTATTTTGGTTGAATTTGAAATCATTATAGTTGATTTTGTTGCATGTAATAGGTGTGTTTAAGATATGTACATATGTGTTTGTGAAGTATATATGCTTGTGCTAGTTCAAGTTATGTATATAAGTTGGATGGATAAATGACAAGTTGCTATTAACTAATGCATGAAAGCTTGTATGTGGATTATAAATGGTATGAGAAAATATGATAGGAAATGTGCATATTTGTGATTTGTGATAGAATGAATAATTAGTGATGGCTTGAATGAATGTTGTGGTAATCAAATGGTAATAACTTGTTATTATGTATAACATGGTTAGGCAAGTTTGAATTAGATAGAAATGACCTTGAATGTTGGATTGAATTGTTGTTTGTGATGGTGCTATATGGCATATTGGTTTAACTTAGGTATGTGGCATGTTTTGATATGTTTTTGAGTGTGCTTAAATAATTTTAAGGAATGGATATTTTCATGCTAGTTGCATAATAAAATTGGGTTAAAGGCTTATATTTTTAAGTTAAGAGGTGTATGTATGTATCTTTAAAAGTAGTAGGTGACTTGAGCATGATTTTAGCTTTAAACTTATGATTTTTTGACCATTTTGAAGAAAGTATCGATAAAAAGGATCAAGGTATTGATACCAAACTAGATGAGAAATTTTAAAATTTGATAGAATTCCAATTTGGTATCGGTACTTTTCATCCAATATCAATACCTCTAAAAAGGTACAGATAAAATGTTTTGAATCAAAATTTATAGTTTTGGTAGAATGTCAAAATGGTATCGATATTTTATTTAGTATTGATACTGAATACAAAAATATCGATACTTATGAAAAACTTATTGATACTTTGTTCAAGATTTGAAAAGTTTATAATTTTGTCCTTTTTCATGCTTGAGTCCAACCATTTCTGTCTTAAAGCTTGATTTAAGCTTGTTTTCGGTATGAATACTATACTTAATGAATACTTGTCTATTAATGATTTTTTAATTCTATTTTGAATTGAAATAGCAAATGTTTGTCCTGTTGTTTACCGTAGCATCCTGTAACCCTAATCTAGGGACGGAGGTGGGAGAGGGGTGTTACAGGATTCATACAGGTCGCTTGTGCTGTAGTGTTTCTAATTTCTTTGAATATGTCCTCGCACCCAATGTGGCCGTTTGCATCTGTCCAACATATTTCGCTGCTCGCTTTGGAAAAAAAATTAAGGCAAATGGAATTATGTTTCTTTGACAATTGAGGTTAGCAACAAATCATGCGTTCCATTTAAGACATAATTGATGTAGTCCACTAGGTTTGTCATTATGTGCCCATGTCTGATCTGCTGTAATTCGGTGTAGCAGATTAAACTAGCTTTTGCATTTAAGGAGCTTGAATACAAACATTTTCGTTATGTTTTAGTTAAGTTTTCTTAGTTTTACTTACGTTTAATAAAATGTGCAAATTGAGTTTTTTATAAACCTTAGGGGTTAAATGAGGCCTAAGGGTGAGTTAACGCACTTTGTGAGTGTGCAGAAGACAATTAGAAAGCGTATTAAATGAATACTAGTCGCTATGTCGCAACATAGAAGATTCAATGTTGCAACATACATAACAGAATGGAGAAAACTTAAGTATACCTTAGATGCGCAACGCAGACTAAGGGTGTCGCGACATACCCCTGAAAACATCTCAAGGAGCAGTATACTGCCTCCTTTGTCACGACACAGGTCCTGGTGTGTCGCGATGACTGTGACAGAAATTAAATATGAAGCAGGGGTGTTTTGGTCTGCACAATCAAACCTAAAGCTCGAGGACATCCGCTAACCTAGGGTTAAGGATGATAGCCACCTAAAAGCTATAAAGAGGCTCCTTTGGCACATGTTATAGACATCATTCCTTTAGCCTAGATACTATTTGTAAAATTTAGTGTAGTTTTCTTTCATTCTTAGGTTTAAGATTTCTTTTATTTGTTCTTGTTCATTTTAAGACATCGGTTGGAGGGATCACCCAAACCTCAGATGGGGAGGAAACCAAGGAGAAGGTAATAGTTCCAATCAAGTTAAAAATACTAATTGCCAACCTTCTTATTTGGAAAAACCTCAAGATAGGGCCAGCCCTAGTGACCATATTGCATGTGGTCAATGACTGGACAGAATTAAGAGAGAAATGCAACCAATGAGAATATATGTCAAGAAGGTGTAGTCTGAGTGCACCAACTCAACAAGAACATTGACTAAGCTCGAGGATCAGATGAGCCAATTGATGAGCATGATGGGTGATAACTCTTGAAAAAAGTTATATTTCATGCCTTTGAACCTAGTTAATTGCATGTACTGAAGTACATCTAGTTGCATTTTAGGACATTTCATTAGTATTTTTAACATTGCATTAGAACTTGGGTTGTGTTTAAATATTAGGTACTTTTAATTGCTTGTGGTAGGGCTGTGTTTGGTGGTTTGGTAGGTGAAGGTTGAGGAACAAGAAATAAAGGAGTGAAGGTTTGCAAGAGCAAAAGGTTGGACATTTTGTCAGCACAAATGCCATGGCAATTCCAATAAGACCGAGTCAACACTCAACCCATACCAGTTTCAACCCAACTGTACTTGTACCAGAAAAATCTGCCTAAAAAAGAGAAGATAATCTTGGGATGTTGCTTTTTATCCTAGAAAAAAAATTTAAAAAGAGGATAAGATAATCTTGGGTTGCTGAAAAAAGAATTTAAAAAGAGGAGAAAAAAAACATGGGTTGTTGGAATTATCCTAAAAAAGAAAAAAAGTTTAAGAAGAAGAAATGGAGGAAACCCTAGAGAGCGAACGGAGGGTGAGATCCTTAGGCGAAATAAAAGGTATTGGCTGAATAGAGACATGAAAAGGAAAAACAAAGGTAGTCCCTCTTAGCCACCTCATGACACTGCACAGTTGGAGTGTGGATTGGACAAGCGAACGTTGTTTTCCCGACGTTCTTCCATTATTTCTAATTTGTTCCTTCGTGAATTACTATGATGAAAATGATATTTAAGTTAAATTTTATTTGCCAACCTATGAGCTAAATCTCATAGGATTGGGATTACTTTGATGAAAATTTAACTGTCTTTAATGGCTGCAGTATAAATCTGAATTATTTTAGTGTTTCATTCAACTATTTTATTCTTTAAAATATATGTGAGCAATCCCTAGACATAGTCGATTGTGCAGCATACCCTTAAATTAATCTAAATTCTGAAATGGTTAGATTAATTAGACCGTGGTTGAATGATATGAGCAAGTACTTGACAGATACTTGTAGTAGACTTTAGACATAGAACAACGTTCATACATAAGGAAATAGTGTAGGGTACCATATTAAAGGCCTATAGACACAGGCAAGGTAACTTGAGGTTTCAGCCTACGGAAGAAGCATGCAACTTTAGAACTCTTCTGAGTAGTAGGTTAAGTATGATTTTTCTGAGGCATTGCTAACAGAAAAAGTAGATTCTTAGTAATCCCGACCTTCCCACTCAACATCGCGTAACCCTTATCTTTTGCCGGAGTATCTTTGCCATCGCATTTTTAATTGTTTATCTGTCAGTTACATTTTATTCATATAATCATTTTCATAATTGCCATGAAATTTCTACTCTTTTTTTGCCATAGAATTTCCAAGTATTCATTAATTCCACATATTGCACACATCATTATTCCTTTAATTGCTATTGCATACTTACCATAGCTTTACCATAGCATTAATTATATTTTATGTTATAATAACTTGACCACTTTTGTGCCTCAGTCCGATCCTTGTGGGAACAATACTCACTTACCAATTTATTACTTGATCTGACGTGTATACTTGCACAATTCGCGTATCATATTCACATGTGACAAGTTTTTGACGCCATTGCCAGGGATCGACAATTTGTTGAAATTTGGTTTTGTTATTTTATTTAATTTTGTTAGTTTTATTTAACTTAGTTTAATTTAAGTTCTACAGGCTTGTCAGTAGTGTATGAGAGAGGCATTCTTGCTAACAAGGAGTATCCTTTTGACCCAGAGATCGATAAAACTTAGCGAAGAAGGTGAAAAAAACTGAGAAAAATGGTTTGAAATGGGAATGATCCCAATCTCAATGATAATTCAAATGGTCTGGGTGTTGTTCCTCCTAGTCCTTAGGTGATAGATGACCGAGACAGACCCATTCGAGAGCATGTTGGTCCAATTTTGGATGATTTGAATCTAGAGATAGTTAGACCACAAATACAAGGTCAGCAGTTTGAATTTAGTTGCAAACAATAGGACAGTTTGGTGGACTACCTACTGAAGATCCGAGACTACATTTAAGACTGTTTGTAGAAGTCTGTTACTCATTTAGACAATAGGGTGTTCCTAAAGATGCCCTGTGTCTTAAACTATTTCTATATTATTTAAGAGATCGTGCGAGAGCATGGTTGAACGCTTTTCCATCGGGGACAGTGGCATCATGGAATGATCTTTGCTAAAGATTTTTGCTACGGTAGAATCCCTAGAATATGAATGCCAAGCTTAGAAATGACATCACATCTTTTCAACAAATGGAGGATAAAACACTATATGAAGCTTGGGAACAATTTAAAGATTTAATTCGAAAATGTTCAATGCAAGGATTCCAACAATGGACTCAAATGGAAATATTCTATAATGGGTTGAATGCACATACGCAAATGGTAGTTGATGCATCTGCCAATGATACATTGTTGGATAAATCTTACAACAAAGCATTTGAGATTCTAGAAAAGATTGCGAACAATAACTATCAGTACCCTACCACAAGAGTTGGGACATACAAGAGAGTTATTGGTACCATGGAGCTCGACGGAATTACTTCATTGATAGCCTAGATATCTTCTTTAACGAATATGATCAAAACTCAAGAGATGAACTTAGTCGATCTGTTATGTGTTTATTGTCTATTAAATATAAGGAAACGAGAATGCTAGTACTAATGATAAATGGTTGAATTTGTATTTGTTTGGTTGATTAATTTTGTGCATGTTGAGATACTTAGGGATGACCTAAGGTGTTGTTTGGAACACATCCAAAGCAAAAAATCTACCCTATTTATATTTCACCTTTAGTACCGATTTTTAAGCCTGTTGACATTTCTTGATGAAACTCACTATAAATCCTAATACTGAAAATGTTAATTTGTATTTGCCATTTTTCTTTTGCCCTGCACTGTATGACTATAGATGTTTGGCCATACGTATTTAGGGTTAAGTAGATACATCATAGCGGAGTTTGTAAAAACAAAGTGAAATAAGAAAGATTGGTGTGATATATGGACTATAAGTTAGCCTAATGTGCAAAACAAGAAGAAAAATCCAAAAAGGAAATTAGTACGAGTAGAAAAAGTCTTAAACTAACGAAAAAGCATTCATGAGTGAGATGTAGTGAAATAGAGAAAAGTGACAAAGTCATAAAATAAAGAAGAAATCATTCATTAGTGCACAAAAACTCGTATGGCTAGCTGTAGTTACTATGTCATGCTATGACTTCTTATATATGGAGAGACAAGCAAAGTGATAGAAGGAGGAATAAGGCGGTGAGTAGGTAAGGGTCACTAAGGGGGGAAGAATAGGGATCCATGCGATGTGTTAAAATCTTTTCATGTTTGTAACCTAATTAATGCTTACTATATTTGAATTCCTTACCTGTCCTAACCCTCAAAACGTTACGAGTTGAAAAGTCCTATGTGACCTAAATATCGTTATGCATGAATAGACATCATACTAAACATATGCATAAACAACTATTTGTATTCTTCTTGGATAATTAAAGTACTTATACGATTTATTGATGGACTCCTACAGGTGAGACCTTTAATACTTGTATATTTTGTAGCATACTGAACTTAGATATGTGAGATCAAAAGTGGTAAGTCAGATACTCATCATGTTAAATTTGTCAATAAGCATGAAATGCTTATGTCATATGCTTCTAAGTCAATACTTGTATGATATTTTCTCAAGGGTCGTCGCCTTTATTTCTTATTTTTGTTTATGTTGCTTGAGGACAAGCAATGACTTAAATGTGGGGGAGATTGATCTGTCGTAATTCAGTGTAGTGGATTAAAAAAATTTTCGCATTTAAGAAGCTTGGATAAAAGCATTTTCGTTATGTTTTAGTTAAGTTTTTTTAGTTTTATTTACATTCAATAAAATGTGCAAATTGAGTCTTTTATTGACCTTAGGGGTCGAATGAGTCCTAAAGGCGAGCTAACACACTTTGTGAGTATGCAGGAGACCATTAGAAGGCGTATTAAATGAATACTGGTCACTATGTCACGACACGGATGACTGAATGTTGCAACATAGAGAACAGAATTGAGAAAACTCAAGTCTGCCTTCGATGTTGCAACACAGACTAAGGGTATCGCGACATAGCCTTGAAGACGTCTCAATGAGGAGTATACTGCCACCTCTATCACGACACAGGTCCTGATGTTTAAAATTTTGTAATTTTAATGTCTTGGGGATTATATTAAGGTCATATTAAAATTTCGTTAAGAAATTTTAATGTTTAAATGCTTAATTAGATAAAAAGGACTATATCATAAAAGGTGTAAATGTTGAGTTTTATAAGTTAAAGGGGTCAAAAGACTATGGAAAGGAAATCTACAGGATCTGGTTAGTAATTATACCATCCTTAATGGTAGTGAACAAATATGGACATGATTTGGTTGATTTTAAAGTTAATAACTAAGGTTAAAATTGTAATTTAATAAATTAATGTAAACTAAAATAATGTAAAATTTGGTATCATCTTCGTTAAGGGATTTCTCCACTGAAATTAAGGAAAGAAGAAGCCATTTTTATACTTTGAAGGTTCGATCAAGCTTTTTTCTTGCATGTAAGTGATTACAAGTCCTGTTTTTAATGACTTTTATGTTTTTGAATCCATTTTAGCATAATCTAGCTAGCCTAGGGATTAATTTGCAAAACTATTAAATATTGAGGGACTTAGCATGAATGCTTTTGAATGAGTTTTGATGTTAATTGATAGATTATGAATCTTTGTTGAAAAATAAACAAGTTTTGTTAAGTGATTTTTGATGAATTTTGGAATTAGGGATTAAATTGTTAAAGTTGTAAATCTATAGGTTTTATTGTGAAATGATGGTAATCATGAGTTGCTGTAAGGTCCTTTGCAACATGGGCTAGGTTGGATTTAAGTTAAAATGGTTTGATTTTAAGTTATGAGCTTAAGGACTAAATTATGAAAAGTTAAAATGTTAGGGGTAAAATGGTAATTTTGCATAAATAAGAACTATGGATTAAATTGAATTTCAAAAGTACTTAATTGATTGAAATTATCTATATAGATCAAGAAAAACACGTTTGGACTTAGATCGAGGAAAAGCTAAGGCTTCAGATTAGTTCGACTATATTACTACGCCCTAACTTTCGAGGTAAGTTCGTATGAACTATAATCACTTTAATGTTGTTTAAATTGAATGTTTATTATGTTGTTTTGATGTAAATGAATCTATATACAAATGTATCAATGCTATGATGAATTGACGGATATCGAGTCCCGGTTGAGCCTTTCTTAGGATACAAATGACATGTCATTAGGGATTTCATGTTTTGGGTGCTGGTCTTGAATGCACTACCAATGGCCGAGGTGTAAAGCCCCAAAAAGCTAAGCCTTTAATTTTTGCATGATTTGTCACAAATTGCTTGTTTGCTTCAATGGTTAAGTGTTTTGGGTGTGTATGGGGGTGTTTGAGAAGCTTGGGTTCAAGTATTGGCTTTTGCAAAATTTTTAGTTTTGCTCTTAAATGAATCTGGACTTTGGTATTTAGGCCTTATAAATATTAGTGTTTGCTTTATGACACAAAAAGAGCTTGTRSTYTGRTGGCAAGGTGGCGTGTKGTWTAASTGWGAGGTYTRAGGTTCAAGTCYTRGGTTGKGCATTGAAGTATTTATTTTGCTGCTTGAGCTGTGCAGGTGGTGGAGTTGGACTGAAACACAACTAAGGGGAGTTTGAATGGTTTTTGAATGGAGTTGTTGGGGGAGTTGAGGAGGAATTTGTGGAGTAAATCAAGGAGGGACAAGGGGAGAGATTTTAGGAGAAAATTAAGGAATTTGATTAGGGGGAGTGTGTGTCGTTTGGAGTAATTCAACCCCTGAGAATTTGGCTAGGGGGAAAAAGATTGTTACTTTCAGCATTTGGAAGAACTTCTTGAGGTAGCACCTGCCGAATTTGGTCTTTAGGTACTAAAGATATTTGATTTTGGGTCAGTTTCGTGTTCTCCTATTAGCTTTTGGGTGCCGAATTTTGCCAAGTTTTGGGAAGTACCTCTCGGGTTTGTTCACTTTTCTTTCTGCTCTTTTCTTCTCTTTTTCCCTCTCCTATTGTTGCCGAATCCTCCCTTCTCTCTCTTTCCCTTTTCTCTTCTCTACTGGCCGAATCTCCCTTCTCTTCTCTTCTTCTTTGGCTGAATAACCTCTTTGTTTTCATCGATTTACCTCTGTCAGGCTTTTCTCCTTTTTACCTCCTAGCCGAATATCACCCATTTGTCGTATCATTCTCTACGTTGATCTTTCTCCGCTGCTTCTTGTCGTTCCTGTTCTGCAGGTTTTTGACTATCGGTAAGTGGTTATACTCCTCGCTTGAGTAAACCTATTTTCTTATTTTATTTTTCTCAAAATCGAATACTTTTTATTCTTTATCCTTTGATTGCATATGGTTGATTTCTTCTGCATATGGTGTTACTCGTTTCGGTCTTAGGGTTTCCTTCGAGGAGTGGTGGTTTGTAAGTGATTTGAAATAGTTGCAACCTTTGTGCTCAACGTTCAATCAAGGTAAGGAGGATGTTTTGGATTAACTGCTAATAAGAGGGCATTTTGCCTTAGCAATTAATGAACTAACTTTGGGTTATGTTGATTCTAGGTGGGCGTTCGTGGAGATTTGCGCTCTTCTCGTGAACAAGTGTGTAATCACCCCACTACAATCGTAGATCGGTGAAAAGCCAAAAAGTCGTAAACACGGCATTTGAGACCACACGGGCGTGCGATCGATCGAGTGGTAAGCCCAACTTGCAAATCATGGGTAAATGACCGAAATACCCTCGAAGGGTAAAATGACTGAAATACCCCTAAAGGGTAAAAGGATTAAAATACCCCGAAGGGTAAAATGATCAAAATACCCTTGAAGGGTAAAATGACTGTTATGACCTTATATATGTATGACCGATTTGCTCTATGGCATGTATGGCTATGTTCAAATATGATATTTTGCATACACGTATGATTTATGACATGACATATTGCATGGGGTTGGGATATTGTTATGGAGGAAGTATACTGTTTCTGGCAGCTTTGCTGTGATACTGATACTGGCAGCTCTAATGCGATGCTACTACTGGCAGCTTTGCTGCGATATTGGTGTGTTGGCTGGGTGGGTTGATTTTATCCCCACATGGTGTGTTGGTGGTACGGAGTGGTGTGTTGGCTGGATTGGGATGGTTTGCATTATTGCACTGTACTGATACTATATTGGGCTAATGCCCACACTGTTACTGTATTGGGCTAAGGCCCATACTAACTGTTACTGTTTAGGGCTCAGGCCCAGACTGTTACTGCATGTCGTATATTGATTGACTGATAGGAGGTTACACACTGAGTTTCGTAAGCTCACCCTCTCCTTTAAACTGTGCAGGTAAACCTCAGCCATAGACGATTTGGTGCTGTGAGGGACTCGGACGTGGCCACAAAACTACTGCTGTTTACATTTGCTTTTATTTTAGCTTAATTTATATGTTGGGTTTTGTTTTTGTGTAATAAGGCCTTTAGGTTGGTTTTAATTTTTAATTGGGCTTTGTTTACTTATTTTAAACTGCTAGTTAGGAGAAGACGTTTTTTTTAAAATAATTACTGTTTTCAAAGACACGAGTTTTAACAATAGAGTTTAAAAAGCTTCCGCGATTTTAGACCAACTTATTAAAACAATATCAAATAACAAGATAAACGTTTTGACTAGTTGATTTGTTAATTAATAAAGGGGTTTTTTATATAAACATAGAAACAAATTTTTACCAATGAGTTCAATTTTCGAAAGACAATTCAATGTGGCATGCCAGATTCGACCATAACGTCTAGGCCGGGTTTGGGGTGTTACATTTAG
>CM025149.1:36790276-36808360 GCA_013467495.1 Gossypium gossypioides | reverse complement strand
AATTTAAACATTAGAGTTTTCAAAAGCTTCCGCGATTTTAGATCAACCTTTTATAACAATAGCAGATAAAAAGGTAAACGTTTTTGACTAGATGATTTGTTAAATAATAATAAAGGGGTTTTTAAGCCTAGAAACAAATTTTTACCAACGAGTTCAATTTTTAATAAACACCTCAATATGACACCGCTAAATTCGGCCATAAATCTTAGGTCGGGTTTAGGGTGTTACATGGGCTTTCCTTACGAGTTCATATCAAAGTTTGTATTTTCAGTCCTGATAGACTCTATTAGACACCACCGCGGTGAACAGATATAGACTCTCTCGATAGACTCTTCATGCATTGACAGAATCTAAAGTCAACCTTTTACTTCACTAACATACACCCAAACAGAACACAAATCTCATAACATACATTGTAGACATATACATACTCAACCATACTTTACTGTTTTAATACTCAAACACCAATGATCACATACTATACTCTTCATGACTTTATATCCATAGTTCAATCAATTTTCTATAGATGACTCACAATATGAACAGTATACATGCAGGAGTCAGTGTAGAACTCAATTGACACCCACGTACAATAGCTTGAACTCAAAATTCAAACTTCCATCATGAAACCGTAGCAAACACTGCTTACATTACACATACAAGTTGCTATCTATTCAATCATTGTCAATCCCATACAGAAACCTTATTTTACAGTCTCACTGTTCAGTTACCAAATACAGATTTACTCATTTATAACTTAACATGCAGAGCTGAAATACTTACCCTAATACGAAGTAACTACCGATCATAAAAGAACCTTAGCCTCTAAATCGTCATGGTAGGATATATTCAAACTTAAGAAAGGTTTCAGTAGATACCACTTAAGGAAGAGAAAGAAGAAGAAAGAAGAACCTCTTTCAGAACACATTCTCACATATAAATATGACTCATCTAGCTTAGTGGAATTTAACAAGTGTCATACATATCAGAACTTGCCTTATTATTGGCCTAAAGTTTCTGAGAAAAATATAAATAAGTTTCCTTTATCAAACTTATTAGACTAAAACATACATTCAGTTTCTAACTAGATTATTTAAATTCTAGCTAGCACAATATTTTATACAAACCAGACGTACTACACCTTTAGCGAATACTCATCCCATATTTTTCTTTTATCTATCAACACAAACATCTTCTTAACAGATGGTAAAATATTAGAAATTTAAATTCTACTTACACTTGTGGCGGTTATTACACACCTGCACGTATACACCAAAATAATGTTTTGGGTAGATAACACTATGTCGGACAAGTTCGTTACTGTTATACACCAAAACTTTGGATCCACCAGACTTAGGATGTTACAACTCTCCTCCCCTTAAACAAAATACATCCTCGAAATTTCTAACTTTGAAGAATTTACACATAGCTGGTAATTAACGGATCATGCCAGACACGTACCAAGAGTTGGGCGAATTCAAGATTTGGAGATTTCCCATGCAAAATTTAAACATTACACGCTTACCCAATTTGACAGATGTCTTGATTATATAGAACCTGAATCGTTTCCATGAAATAAACTGTTTACACAAGCTTACTTCAATAAAATAAAGACTCAAAACACTTCATCAATCACTTTTGCAAAATAAATCAAAACCATCACTTTTCCTTTACTTAACCTTTCTACATTCTTCATCTTCCATTTCAGATTTCCTTAAAGGTAACTATTTTTCTTTCTTTCATTTCCTTTTATCGCATTACCATAATAGTCAATGATTCGAACTACCACTAGAGGAAGAGGTTGAGGTCAGGACCACCAGAACATTACCCCTAGTAATCTCCTTCCAATTGGTCCTCAAGAACTTAAGATACATCACCACAGGTAGAGCAAAAAATGTTAGTTGTAACACTCCTCAAGATGAGATGGACAAATATTTAGGAGTTTAGGGAATCAAAAACCTGAACTTTGCTAATAATTTTCAATGACTTGAGAAATCTCGTTTAAGTGACAACATTCTAGGGTTCATTTTACCCCTGATTCTGTTAGAAGTTGGCTTCAACTTGCCCTTAAACCCTTTCTCTTGCTATGTTTTAACCAAATGTGACATTGCACCTAGGCAGTTATCAGCCTTTCCTTGGTAGACTTTGATGCTTTTCTATATTGATTGTTGCCTATGCAATGAGCCACCTATGTTGGGTGTTTTCCAAAAGTTCTATCAATTAAAGATGAAGAGATAGGGGTTATCTACTAGTAGGGCTCACTTCTGTATATGTACAAGCCATGAGCCCATCATTCAAAATAGCATCTCCAACCTTCACCAGAGAAGAGAAATTTATAAGGGTCATTTGTAGAGTTGAATCGGGGTTTGTTTTTCCCACCAGATGGTCTCTTTCTAACGAAAAGATTTGTGCATAGTGCCAGCCAATGGATTCTCAACTTGTTGAGGGTCAGTATAAGCGGTTAAGAAAAGAGCGTGCTCTCCATTTGGTGGAACTTATTACAGTTAGAAACGTTTTCTAGTATTTCCTTCAAGACTTAAGCCCCAATGGATATTGATTGAATGATTTTATGAAGTGGTTGAATGATCTCTTTATACCTTCTGCCTTCAAAGCTTGGCCATGCAATTTAGACAGTGAATTAGCACAAATTTTGTCAGGGAGCAAATGAAATCCTTCGATATATTTTTATAGCTTCTGTGGTAGTTGCCCACGAAATTGGAATCCTTTAATTAATCCTGTTATAGATTCTTCCTCTACTTCAAATCAAGCTAATTCTCCTATTGATGGTACGTGATCTTCATCAGATTAACATCCCCTAGACGTTGACATTTCTTCTATTCTCAAAGAAACTCTTACTAACATCCCCCGGACATGGACATTTCTTCTATTCTTAAAGAAGCTCTTACTAGGGGAAAGACTACTGTTTCTCCAATAAAGAAGTCCAATAAGATACCCAAATTGAAGGACCGCAATCAAGAGGCTAAGAGTAATGAGTGTCCCCCACTAACAAGGCGTAAATCAAATCGAGGGCTTGTCACTATAGTTACTTTTCCTCAGTTTCTGCTATGCCTAAAACTCCACTCTTACCTGGAGAGTCTGTCCAACAAACAGACTTTCCAATTCCTATGTCTGATCCTTATCCATAAAAAAACTAGAGTCCTACAGAGGCATTGCCTCAAATCCAATCCTCTGCTTATCCCAGCACTCCACCTCCTGATGCTCCATCCACTAAAGTAGGAAAGATCTTTCCTTAGCGCGATCATTTGGAGTCATTGCCAACCTCTATCTCTCTCAGATCCATCTTTCAACAACAACAAAGCTTACTAACTCTAAATTAAGAGAGGCTTTCTCCTTTTACCTTTCATCTCGTTCTACTGAATGCCTTCTATCACTTATAGCCGAAGTTTCATAAGTCTTGTCTATCAAACATAGTCCTTGGAGTGGGGCTCTTAAAGAATTTGGTTAACATTATAACAAAAAACTGACAGATTTAGCAAAGGCAATGAAGACTGGCAAAGATTCCTTAGTTTAGCTTTGCCAAAAATATCAAGAATCTACCAATTTAATTGAAAGGTTGGATACTCGAGTTATAACTTTAAAGGGTAAACATAGGGATGCTTAGACTAAGAATACACAACTAAAAGAGGAGATCAATTTGTTGAAGGATGAGAAGTCTGCTTTAGAAGAGAAGCTCAGAGTTTTAGAAGAAAGTCATAAAGCATAACTAGAATATCTACATCGTTCTCATGTTGAAAGCTTCAAAAAGTATCAAGAGGATACTAAGAAGAATATTACTGGGGCTTTACCAGAGTGGAGATTAAACCTGCTTCTACACGCCTAAGTGGTTGTAGGTCCTTTTGATCTAAGTCACGTATATTTCAATTACCTTGAAAACTTTTTTCATGGTTAATTTGTCGATTTCAACATTTACAATCTTGAGGGTGAAAAGTAGGAATCCTTTCAAAGAGAATGGAAGCAATTAGGTGACTTATTCATTCTCAATACCCTCGATGTTGAAGACAATGAAAATGGTTCAGTCTCTAAGGGAAGAATCCTGAAGATCCTCCTTCACCTGAAGAGGCCTCTACTACACCTACTAGCCAGCTTAATGAAGGAGAGGACTGAGATTTTCTGGTTTCAATCATGGGTTCTACTTTTCAATGGCTTTGTAATATAATTTTTATCGTTAGCAATGAAACCAAATTTTTATTTTTCCTTTGTCTTTTCGTTTCAACATTATTTCTCTTCATTAAAATATTATTGTTTCATACATTTACCTCGTAACAGATAATTCAATCATACATGAGGAACTCTATCAAGTTTAATGTATTATGCATCCAGGGCTTCTTCTACTAGAGATGTCCAAGAACTGGATTAACCGAGCTTTAATACCAAACTTGTAATGCCCTCAGCCTGACCTGATTCACTGGGTCCTGATCTTGAGTGTTACTAAATGATACAAATCATTTAATGAAAACAATTTACATTCTCTCATTTATTTTAAACCTATTATTTAAAGTTGAAAAAAGAAAACTTAACATTTGGAAAATTAAAATAAAATATATGATAAATAACTTATTACATGAAATTTGTTACAGATCTTCACAAGGTAGAAACTTATTTTAGGACAGACTAGAAGGGCATATTCAAGACTACTCACAAATCCATAGTATGCATAACAGCCCACTCCTCCTCAAAATTGGAGTACTCTTGCCATTGTCCCTCCAGGCAAAGTCTCTTCCCAATTCTTGAAAAGAAATAACAAATCTTGTAAATACAAGAGTACTTAGTGAGCTCATTAACCATATCTTGATGGAGACTTTGCAATCGTGTAGAAGTTGCTATGAGTGAACTATTACTCTGAGTCATTTACTTCAACTGACACCATACAATATTATCACTATCATATATGCCAATTATCATACCCTTTTTATACTTAATCTTTCACATCTAACTAACTGGAGAATACTCCCCATTGTTTCACTATTCTCTTGTCCCATAATACTTTCTTAACAAAATATACCCTTAGAAACAACTTTCAATAGTCTATACCTTAAACCCATGTTCTTCTCTCAAACAATTTCTCACTAACATTATCTTGGGCGGATACATACATATGGCAGACACTCAGACATAATTTCTTACTATTGATTCATACTAAGCCATACCTTGATCTAGTTCTGTACACATATCTATATTGATAATACACTGTGTATAACATCAAAATGAACTCCATATCATTCTTTATCAGAATTTCATAATTCAAAATAATTTCAGAATTTCATACATATAGATCATCATAACAGTAGCTTTCTTGACAAACTAGTACACATCACTTTTTCATGGAAAACACTTACGACTTTATTCAACTCTTATTCCAGAGCATATAAATACCTTATCTTGGTTATACTTGTTATATAACTACTAGAACTTACTCATATCTTACCATAGAAACAAACATTCAGATTCATAGCTTATAAGATTTTTCGGATAGTTCACGACATATAAACTTCGCAGAATACACCAAACAGACTATCAGGTAGAACACGCCACTAAGGCGATCCGTTCAGAATTAGCCACAAAGGGAGCCCTTTTAGAGTTTGCCACAAAGGCTTTTCTTTTCAAATTTCGCCACACAAGCTATTTTTTTCAGAGTTTGCCACATATGTTATTCCTTTCATAGTTCACCACAAATGTTATTATTTTCAGAGTTCGCCACAAAGGCTATCTTAACTGTCATGTTTACTATATGGATTTGCCTAAACTCACATTATTTAAGGTTTGCCCATCATCATCTTGAGACATGCAGAGAACCCCATTAGGTAATCACCATTCCTTAGTTCTTTCTTAGAAGGTGCCATGGCCATGGGCTTTCCTTATGAGTTCATATCAAAGTTTGTGTTTTCAGTCCGGACGGACTCCATTAGACACAACTGTGGCAAATAGAAATAGACTCTCTCGACAGACCCTTCATGCATTAATAGAATCTAAATTCAATCTTTTACTTCACTAACATACAACCAAACAGAACACACATCTCATAACTTACATTTCAGGCATATACATACTCAACCATACTTTAATGTTTTAATACTCATACACCAATCATCAAATACTATACTCTTCATGACATCAGATCCATAGTTCAATCAATTTTCTATAGATGACTCACAATATGAACAGTATACATGTTGGAGTCAGTGTAGAACTCAAATGACTTCCACGTACAATAGCTTGAACTCCAAATTCAAACTTCCGTCATGAAACCGTAGCAAACACTACTTACAAAACATATGAACACCATTACTACTCTTACATATACAAGTTTCTATCTATTCAATCTTTGTCAATCCCATGCAGAAACCTTATACTTACAGTCTCACTGTTCAGTTACCAAATACATATTTACTCATTCATAACTTAACATGCAGAGCTGAAATACTTACCCTGATACGAAGTAACTACTAATCATAAAGAACCTTAGCCTTTAGATCGTCATGGTAGGACACATTCAAACTTAAGGAAGGTTTCAGTAGATACCACTTAAAGTAGGGAAAGAAGAAGAAAGAAGAACCTCTTTCAGAACACATTCTCACATATAAATATGACTCATCTTGCTTAGTGGAATTTAACAAGTGTCATACGTATCAGAACTTGCCTTCTTATTGGCCTACAGTTTTCGAGAAAAATAGAAATAATTTTTCTTCATCAAACTTATTTGATTAAACCATACATTTGGTTTCTAACCATATTACTTAAAGTCTAGCTAGCATAGTAATCTATACACACCAGACGTATTACACATTTGGCAAATACTCATCCTATATTTCCCTTTTATCCGTCAACACAGACATTTTCTTAACACATGATAAAATATTAGAAATTCAAAATGTTCTTACTCTTGTGGTGGTTACTACACGCCAATATGTATACGCAAAAATAATCTTTTGGATAGATAACGCTATGCTAGATAGACTCTTTACTACTATGAGTCAAAACTTTGGATCCACCAGATCTTGGGTGTTACACCATGTGAGTTCTTCGCTGGATTTAGGTGATTTAGAAGTGGGAAGGAGTTTCCTTCTAAAGATTATTTTTTCAGTCTAATAAAGCAATATAACAACAAGAATAGGGTAAAGTTCTACGTTGTTAAGTCCTGTTCTGAGAAGTTTAAGGCGAAGTGCACAATTTGAGACATCAGATATGCTTTGAAATTATGGCTTTTTTAAAGAAGAAGATGAGGTTATGGACCATAAAGAAATATATCTCTTCGTATACGTATGTTGTTGTGGGTACTGCATGAAGATGTTTTGTGTTACATCAATCGATGAAATGCTTATTTTTACGTATTCGTGTTGTAGCAGGTATTTAACGGGATCATCTAAAATTAGAATCGGGTATGATCGTATACATAATACTACCAACTATCAAAGTGAGTCCCAAGGTTGTTGCGCCAGTTTTAATTTCAAATATTCATAGCCAGTTCGATTACACGTTGTCATACCGCAAGGCGTGGATCGAAAAGCAGAATGCATTAAAGAATATGCATAATGGGTGGGATGTGTCGTACGACGATTTATGGCAATGGTGTCGGTCTTGGATGGGTACTGTAATGCCCTAAACCTAGTTCGATAAATCAAAATCGAATAGTTGGTGTCATGTCCTAGTACGAATGTAACTTAACTATTTTCTTAAATGAAAAGTTTCTATTTATGAATATTTACATATTTCTGAGAGTTTCGAATTGAATTACTTAAGTATATATTTATGAAATGCATGATTACAAGTACAACGCATGGTAGTTAAACTTCAGTGTCACCTATGATTAACTCTTAAATCTAACATAATTACTATGGGGCGGTGATCTACAACCATGTAATTAGGTTTACACATGTTGTTTAACTTGCTCTGTATGCATAATAGTCCCATCTCGCCACTCCTTTAGCGTAGTTCTGGTATCATCCCTTTAGGTGTAGACCCAATCTAGCTCACCTTAAACATAAGGCACAAAAATAAGTTCATGTGATCTTAGGGAGGCAAATGTCAATTACCTGAATTGCATTTGGCACTTCCATTATCAACCTCATTTTACTTATTCTTCAACTTAACACTGGCATATATCATTCTAGGTTTTTCCTTCTTAGTATCGTGGTATTGTGCCTTACCCTGACTTCATACCTTACATATGTTCCTTTCCTTATTCAATGCTCACGTTCATCACCACACCTTCTTATGTTTTTCCTTAACCATACTCATTTCATAATTCCATTTTGGCAGAGTACTATGATTTTTACGTTCCTATTCTAACATTGTTTCCTTAGACTTTCATGTAGTTCGTAGACATTCATAGATATTTCATTCCTTACCTTTCCAAACTTCGCCTTTGCTCGATTTAGTCCTTCAAACTTAAATAAATCATTCTATTGTGCTCGACACATACTCTGGTAAATACCTACCCAATTACTCTATTTATTCCTTTTTAGAGATTTATTCACCCAAAACATTGTCATTTCAGCATTCATCAACCCTTGGATGTCGTCTCATTGAAACCCTTTAACGGTTAGCCATAGTTAGTCAATACTTATTCAAGTTACATGATTTAAAATACTTTATTAAAATTACGCTTCCATAAGTTAGCTTCTAACTTCTCTATCTCCTTTATTCGTCTTCTTCGATTGTTCCTTATCTTCATATGGTTTTTACCTTGAATTCTTCAACTATATTAATCCATTCCAATATTTCATTTGTACTCTAGGGCCATACATAATACGCGATAAGAACTATACATCTTGTAATGATCATAGAGATTGCTCTTCGCATTTCATCGCAAGACGATTCCCTCAAACGTTTCTACGAATACATTAATTTTAGAGTTTGGAAAAAGTTTTATTACTTTAGAACTCTCCACATATATTGTTCCTTTAGGGTTCATTACCCTTACCGTACCTTCAGAGTTCATTGTATATATATATTATTCTTTCAGAGCTTGTTGTACATACTATGCTTTTAGGAAACCATATATGTTGTTCCTTCATAGTACGCCAATAAATCTTTTCCTTTCGTTCAAGGTTCGCCACCGAGACGCTTTCTTTAAATGGTTTCCATAAGGGTAATCCTTGAGATTGCGCCACGAAGGTATCCATTCCATCTTTTGCCGTCAGGTTTCCTTTATTCAGATTGCCACAAGGGCTTTCTTTACATGGATAGGCAAAAAAACTTCTTTTACATGGGTAGCGAGAAAGGCTTCCTTTACATGAATAGCCACAAAGGCTTCTTTTACAAGGGTAGCCACAAAGGCTTCCTTTACATGGATAGCCAAAAAGGCTCCCATTACAGAGATTGCCACAAAGTCATCTTTTATAGAGGTTCCAAAAGACTCCTAAATACAGTGCTCAATTGACAAAAAATTGTCATGCAATTACCTAAAATGAAGCTTATTTTACTTAACTACAATAAATTAACAAAGTCTAAAAGTATAAGTTATAACTCTTTTCAAGAGTTATCACACCCCCAAACCTGAATTATTGCTTGTCCTCAAGCAATGCAATGCGATGCTACTTAACAACTAATGTATGCTCTAATGTTATTCATTACTTGCACTTACTTTATCGAGTTGATTAAGCCTTGCCAATTTTCAATCCTCAGAATATCCTACACTCAAGAATATGTGCAATTTGTCAATAAAAACCTCATCAAATCCAGAAATACAAGAACCATTCCTTAAAATCAGAATCTTCATAAGTGTAGTTGCGTGCATTCGACTGTATTTAGTCAATTCTTAAGGAATTTATGAATTCCTAGTCTAACTCACTTGTTATTACTTTTCAATTTGACTTTAGCTATTACTTGTCCTATTTACTACTTTACTATTTATTTTTGGGAATTCATTTGATCACACATGCCTTTCCACTTGAAAGCAAAGATGGAGCAAACATCAAACTCCCAAGCTATTTAGTAGTTTTCCACAGTGGAGCATCCCAAAGAAAATTTAAGGCACTCTTATCTAAAACTCTTTCTACCCAAAAGTGAAGATGGAGCCAACACCAAACTCTTGGGCTACTCAATGAGCTAGACATTGGAGTCTTTACTATAAAACCTAACTTAGCAGCTTATGCTTTTGGGAGTTTAAATTTAGCTTTTCATTTGCTACATTTGTGGATTTTAGCTCAACAACTTTTATAAAAAAACTATGAGTTTTAATTAAAAAATTCCTAAGGTCATTAAGGATTGAATGAATATAATGTAAGTGTCATAAATATGATAGAGAATCCTAACCTTAGGGGTCGATTCTTTTCAGTTCCTTTCTATATGTCACAAAAATTTTAAGGACTATTTTCATCATTGGACAATTAGTTATTATGCATTCAACTCAATAATGATATAGCAAACAATTCGTTAATTCTTACCTAATGCATGAAATGCTATGGCAATTAAGTATGTCTGTACGGATAAAATATAACAATGAATGAAATGCTATGCTAAACTAAAATCTAAAATGCATGCTACACCTCCAAACCTAAGGGATGCGTTGTCCTCAATGCATGAGACCTATAATTAACAATATGTAGTATGCTTGATTAAGTAAAGGGTAAAAAAAACTCTCCTGTTGAAAAGCTTGACTGGTGGTAATTGTACTTCACTACTTGCGGGTTGATTTCCTTGCTGCACTCTTATATTTCATCTTTCTTTTAAGTGATTGAATGGGTGGTTCCTCCTTTTCCTTCCCAGATTCAGTGATCTCATTAATTATTCGATTGATTTCTCGGTCTTGTACGGACATGTCTTTAGGTGGCGTAGGTGGGACAAGCTCTTTGCTCTTCTGATTCGTTGTAGCTACAGAGTTGGTTTCATTTTGCTCATCTGCCTCACCTTCCATATGCATAGATTTTGTTTTCTTTGGTTCCTTCTTAGCTGCTTTCTCTTTCAGGATTAACAGATTCTACTTTTTCAGATTGCACTTCAACTGGTTCCTCCTCAGCACATCCAGCCTTAGACAGTGGTAACAAAACCTTGGGGAAATCAGGAAATTTAGGCATTGGCTTAGTGAAATTCTTTTACAAGGACCTCTTGAGAGCAATATCGTGATCGTTCACATAGGACCAATTGAGTGTTTGCTGTTATTGGGCCTTTTTCATTTCTTCAAAAAATTGATATTGTTGAATTTTGAATAGCGACATTCTTTGCTCTAGTTGCTCTAAGTACTGTAGTACTTGCTTTTCTAATGCACCTTGAGAGGCTGAGGTTACTGCTAGAGTAAAGTGTCTGTTAGAAGATGTAGATTCCTTACTTTGCTGATGTTGTTTCACTATTTCTGCTCTTTGAATTTTCACAAATATAGATCGAGACATTCCTCCATTGTTTGGGGTCATATCCTCATTGGCATTCAAAGGGACTTTAGCCATTCTGTAGAGAGTAGTGATTAGGGACCGAAAATTTATATGCTTGCATTCTTCTCCACAAACTGATACACCTCATGAAAAATAACCTTGCCAATGTTGATTTTCCTCCCCATGATGATCGAATGCAATAGTAGCATTCGATCCTTAAACACTGTGGAATTTTAGGTGGATGGCATTAACCTACTCTTGAGGAAGTGATACCAGACCCTACTAATGAGCTTGAGTGAAGTCTTCTCAACCGTATGGCATTCTTAGAAAGACACCATCCATTGAGTTACTTCAACACACAAATCCTTTAACACTTGTTTCAAGCCTGCAGCGGTGATGTTTTTAGTGAATGGGGTATGCTCGTCTTGAACATCTGTCAACCCAAATTGGGCATTGATTGTATCTTCATCAAATGGGTATGAAGTTCCTCGCACATAAATGAAAGGGTTATCAGGGGAAGTGATATTGGGCATAGGACTCTCGAACAACTTTTCCCAAAACATCGTCTGGGTGTAAACAAAATATTTTCCAACCGTGTTTTTCCATGATAGATGAAAATGACTTGTCATAACCCATATGTGGCTCATCTTTAAACAAAAAGCCCTGTTCAAAATAGAATGGTCGCTTGGAGATGTTGGTGTCGTATTTCGAAGTAGCAGTTTTGTTGAAGAAGGTTCTTGGTTGGGTGGCACCCGTCTGAGAAGATTCGACACCCTTAGAAGCTGTTTTAACTCTTGCCATTGATTAGTCGTGAAGAATCCTTGAGAAGTTTGGAAGGAAGTTAAGATCAAGAAGGGATATAAGGAGGTCGAAAGAATGTGAGAAGGGAATTGTTGAGTAACGACTTGTAAATGGAATGGGCGTCGGCAGTTGGGGAGGAGTAAATGGGGTTAATGTGGTTCCTATAAACTTACAGTGTAATATGGTTCCTATAAACTTACAAGGAAGAGGGAAAAGTAAAAAAGGTTTTGGAAGGAACCCTGGAATGACTTAGCCTTAAAATTTTTTGCCATTTTCTTCTCGAACGGCCTAATTAACAGGATGGGGTCCAGCTATCCAAAATCTTTCTGTTGACCTTTCTTTCTATTTTCACCCCACATTTCTCTTGCTTCAACGTGCCTTTATCCACTTTGCTGTTGCATAATTCACTTTTGAATTGTTGGGGTAAACACCTATTGGTACTACATCTATTATGCTTGCACCTTCTTTCTTTCTCTGTAATTCCTGCGAAATTTGTACACTGAATAAATAGAATTGAAAATAACAAGAAGTAAGTAAAAATAAAAACTATAAAAACATAATTAAAGAAAAGCTAACAAAGAAAATAAGAAAAATAGAAATAAGAAAGAAAAGTTGAGTTTAAACATCTCTAAGGTTAATAGATTGTTTGTCTTGATCCATATGAGTACCCCTAGTACTGCTTTAAACGTTGTCCATTGAACCTAAAAATTATCCTAGTCTTGATATCTTTGATGTCCACTACGCCATGAGGATAGGCCTTGATGATGTCAAAAGGTCTTGATCATCGTGATTTCAACTTACTAGGGAACAACTTCAACATTGAGTTGAATAGCAGCACTTTTTGCCCCTGCTCAAATTGCCTAGGCATGATCATCTTGTCGTGCCATCGCTTGGTCTTCTCCTTATAGAGCTTAGCATTCTCATAAGCTTGGGTTCTGAATTCTTCCATTTCATTCAGCTCTAGTAGTCTTTTATGTCCGGAGGCTATCTAATCCATATTCAGCTTTTTAATGGCCCAAAATGCCTTGTGCTCTAACTCAACAAGTAGGTGACATGACTTTCCATAAACATGCTTAAAAGGCGACATCCCTAACGGTGTTTTGAAGGTAGTACGATAAGCCTACAAGGCCTCATCCAATCTCGAGGATCAATCCTTTCGAGTTAGTTTCACCATCTTTTCTAGAATATACTTAATCTTCCTATTAGAAATCTCAGCTTGCCCATTTGTTTGTGGGTGATATGTTGTGGCAAGTTTATGTGTAACAACCCATTTTTAGAGGTGTCAGAAATAGTGGTTTTGGACCACAATTCTCATGAGCAAATTATTATTTTAATGTTTACGAAATTATATTAAGGTTGTGTTAAAATTTTGTTAAGAAACTTTGATGTTTAAATGGTTAATTAGGTGAAAAGGACTAAACTGTAAAAAGTGTAAAAGATGAGTTCTATTAGTTAAAAGGATCCAATGGCTATGAAATCATAAACTAAAGGACTTGATTGGTAAATAAACCATTTAATGAGTTAGTGGATTTGCATGGATAGGTTTTAATGAAATTTTGATAGTTTTTAAAGGTTAATTAAGTAATTTGATAATTAAATGAAAATGTTAAGAAATTAAAAGATGACAAACAATCATCTTTCTCATTTTTATCTTTTCTAACCTAAAAAAACATTAAAGAAGGCTTGGAGTATTCGGTTAAGCTTGTTGTTTGCATGGTATGTGATTTCAACCCTGTTTTTAATGATTTTTTTTTTATGTTTTTTAGTCTGTTTTAGCTAAATCTAGCTAGCTCGGGAGTTAATTTGCAAAACTGTTAAAAGTTGAGGGACTTTCCATGAACATTTTTGGTTAGGTTTTGATGTTATTTGATGAATTAGGAATCTTTGTTGAAAAATAAATATGTTTTGCTAAATGATTTTAATGAAATTGCATTTAGGGATTTATTTGTGAAAATAGTAAAATTTCATGTTAAATTTATAAAATAATGGTTATAGTGGGTTGATATGCGTCCTTTAGAAATTCGTTTAGCCTATGTGGTGGATTAAAATTATTAAATTTCTAATTTTGAGCTTAGGGACTAAATTGTGAAAAAGTTAAAATGTTATGGGCAAATTGGTAATTTTTCATAAATATGAAATATCAACTAAATTGAATTCTAGAAGTACTTAATTCACTGAAATTATCTATTTAGATCAAGATAAACCATGTTCGGACCTAGATCGAGGTAAGTTATCGAGGTAAGTTCGTATGAACTGTAATTGCTTTCATGATAGTTAAATTGAATGTTCATTATGTTGATTTCATATAAACGAACTTATAGATATACAAATGTATCAATGCTATGATGAATTGACAGATATCGAGTCCCGGTTGAACCTTAGGAATTCTTAGGATACAAATGACATGTCTTTAGGGATTTCATATTTCAGGTGCTGGTCGTTAATGTACTACCGATGGCCGAGGTCCTGCATTTGTTGCGGATTCTCCACAGCTCGTGTGAGTAGCATCGTGTAGCTTACATTCCGACCCACAGCTCTTGTGAGTAGGCCTATTTCACAACTCGTGTGAGCATTGATGTAAATGAAATGTTACAGTTATATGTAAAGACACACTTCGTTTGATCTTTCCCGAGTATCCGATGTAATTCTAGATGGTTCAACGAGTAAGAAAAGGAAAAGGAAATGGTAAGTAGGCAAATGCTATGAAACATGACATTATGGTAACATTAATGATGTAAAATGTTACGTTTATACATGGTTGACCATATATCTTATGGTTTATTTCATATATATATGAACAAGTATACTAACTTGTAAGTTTTGATGATGTTGTATAGGCTCATATTAATCTTATGGCATTGGTTTTGGTTTATACTTCTTCTATGAATTGTATTATAGAAATGGTATGTAACACCCCTAACCCGTATGCGTCGTCAGAACAGGGTTATAGAGCATTACTGAATAAACAGAACAGTAAACCATTCAATTAATATATCAATGCAATACATATTATAATTTCATTCAAATACATTCATAACGTCCCTTAATCGAGCCCTCGAGGCCTTAAAAATACAATAGAAATAGTTCGAGGCTAAATAAAAAACATTTAAAAAGTTTAGGAAAAAGTTAGAAAAATTTACACTACAGGGGTCACACGGCCGTGTGACCAGGCCGTATGGCTCACACAACTGAGACATATGTTCGTGTCTCAGGCCGTGTAACATTCAAAAAACAAACATTAACAACCTACAAGGGACACACGACCGTGTCATCTGGCCGTGTGTGAGACACACGCTCACGTCTTAGGCCCTGTTGACAAGAAATAGGCCCAAAACATGCCTTTTTTTTCACCCAATTTCAACAAGTACCAACACATCAAATGAAACTATGATCAAGGCACCAAACATGCCAAAATATGCATAATAAGACCATTTCAATATACCATAAGTCCATTCAACCAACATGTCATTTAGACACCTCAATCACAACCAAGCATTCATACTTACATTTGCATCAAAATGATCATGTTTTATCCAAACAACCTTAACTAAATTCCATATCAAAACATAACCTAATAGACCACATTTCAACCATGCCAACACATACCACTTTGGCCATGTAACCCATGCATCACTTTGGCAATAAAAGCACCAACCAAAGTACCATATTTACAAGACAAACAAAACAACTAGTTCATCAAACACAATTTCACCTATACATGCCATTATAACCTTGATCAAGACATCAAAAAAAAACTACAGATATAATCGCTAGATAGTGTGATAGATCTCCGACAAGCTTCCAACTCGACCGAGCTTTCGATAATCTATAAAGTAAAGGAAAATAACTACGTAAGCAATGAATGCTTAGTAAGCTCGTATGAATATTAAACATAAAATTTCATCATATATATGAAATTTATACGACAAATGTAAAGCTTTACCAATGCCATAAGATTTATCAAACTATAAAACTATCAACTCACATATACTTTCTATTCATAACATAATAAAATCTTATAAGTTGTACTACAAAATCATCAATATTTTCTTAAAATGATGAATCATTCCACTTACTTACTTTTCGTTCCTTACTTAGTATAAGCTTAATTACATTATCAATTCATGAATTAGTATGATTATTGATGACATAGGTAAATTCACCTTTAGTATAAGTAAATTTCTCACACATAGGTAAGTCCTTTAATTCATCAATCCTTTTATCTTATCACATTACATTTCAATTGTGAACTTACAATTTCATTACCTTTCCTCACTCATTTCATTTGCATAACACAAGACATAAACACAAACATCAACCATAACCACAAGCTTGATACAAGCCTAATCATTATCATCAATACATAAGTTAGTACATTTATACACAACTCTTTTGGGATCAAGTACATGATAAATCATTTCATAAGAAATTACATCTATTCATTTGCATAGTACAAAGTATAAACATAAAAATTAACCATATGTGTTCCTATCATCCACAATCTCAACCGGAGAATTGAAACATTCAATTCAAGCTTAAATTTATGGCAATTCCATCAACATCAATAACAAGTTACCTTACCGAGACTTACAGTCAGATGAATTCATCTATGTTAAGATCAATATTCAATAAATAAAAAATCTTTCAAATTCATTAAACAGATTACCTTACCAAGATTTACAGTAAAATGAATTCATCTATGTTAAGATCAATATTCAATAAATAACAAATCTTTCAAATTCATTAAACAGATTACTTTACCGAAATTTTCCATTTGAAGAACGACTTACAGATAAGAGTACATCGTTAGTCCAACCAAACTCAGCAGATGCTCACACGAGCCAATCCCTCCAACACACCAATGCTTATAAGATTTAATCCAAACAACACACCAATGTTCATAAGAGCTAATCTAACCAACACACCAATGCCCATAAGAGCTGATCCAACCAACACACCAAACAGAGAGTATAACACGAGAGTTTGTAACAAATGCTGAACCTTGGTTTACTCGGGTAATATGAATTTACATCACTCCATAACCATAACCATCTCCACTCCAATCCCCCGTAACACACCAAATCACAACTGTACTCTATCCCACGTTCAATCCAAACCTAGCATCAAATTCAATAATATATCTCAATTTATTATTTATCATCAATAATAAAAAATAAATATAGAAGTTGTTCCATGATAGTGTACTCAACAATTAATATTGATATTAAATTCTAAACCGTACGAACTTACCTGACCAAATCGCAGAAATGTCAAAGTAAAGGGGTTTTTTGGTAATTTTTCATTCTCATTGATTTTCCACTCGATCTTGATCTAAATTAATAATTTCACTCAATTTATTAGTTTATATAGTAAAAAAATTTATTTTATGCAATTTAGACTTTTTGGCATTTTTACAAAATTGCCCCTAATATTTTACTTTTATTCAATTTAGTCCCTAAGCCTAAAACATGCAATTTAACCATTTTTATTGCAAATTCTTAACAACCAAATATTTTTAGCTTCCAATTCAGCCTGTTTTTGCAATAATTTCACACTAAGTCCTTGTATTATTACTATTTCAACAATTTAATCTCTAATCGGCAAATTTATCAAAAATTACTTAGTAAAATACTGATAAATAACAAATAATACTTCAAATTCATCCATTAACATATAAAATAACAAAGATTCATTAATTGAAACATTTAAAATCTTTAATAGTTTCAAAAATGAAAGTACGGGCTAGCTAGACCTAGTTGCAACAATTTCAAAAACATAAAAATTATAAGAAATATAATCAAAATGGGCTTACATGCAAGAATTAAAAATGACCAAACCTTCCAAGTTGAGTTCCCATGGTGTTTCCGCATGGTGAAATGAAAAGAAGAAGAAATGACTTTTTCTTCTTTTAATTTTGTTTTAATTTCATAAAATCTACCATTTTGCCATTAAATCA
>CM025149.1:36743174-36754899 GCA_013467495.1 Gossypium gossypioides | reverse complement strand
TTTTAAACCCGGCAGAATAGGTCCGATAAAATGAGGTCCACAGTAATGGAAGATTACCTCAGAAAGGAAATTTCAGGCAAGCACTCGCCTTTGATATGAAGTTTGTGCTTAAAGGACCAGCGGCTAGTCTTCTTCTGGCAAGTCGGAATCAAGCTGAAACTTTGAGCAAGGAGCAAAAAGAATGAGCAAACAAGGCCAAGAACGACCAGTGATCCATATTGAGTTGCAGGAAAATCAGATATTTGGAGCAAATTGTATAGAATCAGAAAGATGCTCATTTGGGTTTGCTCAGGAATCTCAAACTGAAGGAGTTGTTGCATGTTCCGATTCCGGCAGTTGCACGGAAGTAAATGGAAGCTTTAATAACTTGATGGCAGCTTCAGTTTGGAGTGAGAGCTTCTCATGCGGGCAGAATCCAGCTGAACTCGGCAATGTTTCTTCTGTAGATCTATCAGCTATTGCAACTGCAGTCTCAGCTGCATCTACAAGTGCAGCATCGGTGGGAATTAATAACCATTCTGGATGTGGACCTTCTGGGCTCTTCCCTGTGCATGTAAATTTATCAACTCAACGAAACATACGGATTGCTGGAAACTGCACGCCAAGAAAAAATCAAAGTAAGAATAAAAATTAGTATGCTATTTATATTTGAATTACAGCACCTAGTTGTCAATATGTTGTGAGAGAGTTAAAATTAGTATTAAACACATTATGAAATTGAGATAAAAATTAAGAACAATGAAACCTCTAGTAAAGATGAATGGCATTGGAAACATCATTTCCTCTTTTTCTTTTTCCAGCACTGGTTTTATTTATAATCATCTCCTATGCAACAGTGTATATAAAATTTTCATCTCAATAAGTTACTTGAAAACTAAAAAAAGGGAATGCACACAAGTCCTGCAATACATCAGACAACGATTTTCATCCTGGGAATTTCTCCACTATATGTCTTCTTTATCATTAAATGTTGAAAGTTCTAAATTTTGTAGTGCTCTCACATGAATGAGGTTAAACTTACATTGTTTACAGATGTTATTCCTCCACAGAATCCATATGATTACGACTTCAATCTGCCTGCTGGACCAAGCGAAGCATTCTCTCAAACGAGCATCTCTGACTTTGCCCCTATCACTCCAGATAAGGCCAGAACAGCAGAAATGAAAGAGGTTCCAGAAATAGGAAAATTATACATTGTGAACATAACAGAAAAACAAGATGAGCAAGCAAATGAACTGGTTCCTGCTAGACTTGATGTGAATGTAGTTCAATGCAGTAAGGAGCTCCAAATGCCTGTTTTAAAGTCATCCTTGACAGCTACACCGAGCAAGGAAAATCAGAACTCTGATAATGGAGGCAGCCATCTTGCTGAACTAGAAATAACAACACCACAGCAGAAACAGAGGAAGAGAAAGCACAGGCCCAAGGTAATTACTGAGGGCAAACCTAGAAGGCCCAGAAAGCCAGCGACTCCAAAGCCTGATGGTTCTCAAGAAACCCCAACTGGTAAGAGGAAATATGTACGAAAGAGTACAGTGAAAAACGACACATCAATCCTCCCAGGAGTAGCGAATGCAGAGAAATCAACAGGTAAGAGGAAGTATGTGCGAAGAAAGGGACTCAACAAAAACTCAACAATTCCCACACAAGAAGGTGGAAAGGGGGCCACTCATCCAGAAACACTCGAGCATAATAAGAAACCATGCAGGAGGGCATTAGATTTTGACACAGAAGGACAAGAAAGAGAAGAAAGCTCTGCATGCAAGCCAGCCTGCAATTTAAATTCTAGTCCAGGGACAGAAAACCTGGGGAAAGAAGGAAGTCAATCGAAGTCTATGGTTCAGCTTTGTGGCATAATTGAAGTGGACGCAGAAAAGACACAGACAGGGATTGCCTTTGAACTAAAACAATCTGTAAAGGAAAAGCTGAAAGATGACTTATCTCTGCCTGAAGATCAAGCTCCAGGCACACCAGTTCCAACCAAGAATAATCCCTGCCATAGAAGACAAAATACTCATCCCCAGACCAGTAATAGGAGAGGAAAAGATAAAGCCACTGGCCATGATGGACTAAAAAGAAATGAACACACCACATTGGACTCCGATGCTCAGTTACCAGCAAGAAGTCTGATTGACTCCAAGTGCAGAACAAGCTCGCTACTGGAGGGAGGACAAGCAAACAAGTCAGCAGCAACTCAACAAGAAGATACCAGAATTGTAAATTCTTATGGGAGTCACTACAACAATTTCTGTGCATACCAGATGATTCTAGGGATGCAATTTCCACATATTCACAGGAGAAAGAGAACTGGTAAAGGGCAAAATTCTGCCACATCCAGTGCATCTTCATCAATCACAGCTGCAAGAAGTCTTGTTCCTGCAGAAGCATGTCTGGTAGATAAGATGGAAGTAAATCCCCATCAACTCATTTCTAGTGGAGTTTCAACAGAACAAGAAGCAGGGAGAAAATTTTCTCTGAATAAAATGCAAACTTTTAATTACATCATGGCTTCAAATCAAACAGAGAGTTCAAAGAAAAAGAGAACCAGAGAAACCACAGGGATTCAAGATTTGGCTTCACTTAATGGAATTGCACAATGTAAAAGGCACCCAGAATACTGCAGCAGTCAGCCACCTTTTGATTATGACATGCGAGAAGTCGGGAACACAGACAGACCTCAGACAAGCATGGAAGCCCTTGTCACAGAGATGCAGGCAAAACTGGCAAAAACAAAGCAAACAAAGAAGAGAAACTGCCTTGTAAGTTCAGCATGCTCTAGTACAAATGAAGCCCAAATGCACAAGAAACTTTTACGTAAGTACTAACTTCATCTCTTCAAGCACCCTTTAAATCTTTGAGTAATCTTCCCCAATCTGCCAAGCCTTTTAACTCATATAATCAATTTGATGCAGGTGCCTCTCCAGAAGAAATATGGAAACAATTTTTTTCTGTTGATGCACTTCTTGAACAGTTCAACCAGTTAGACATCAATAGGGAAGGTAGTGCTATTGCATGTCAAGAGCAGAATGCACTCGTCCCTTATAATATGATATACCAAGAGCACAATGCACTTGTTGTTTACAGAGATGGAACTATTGTACCCTTTGTGCCTACCAGAAAGCGACGCCCACGACCCAAGGTCGACCTGGATGAAGAAACAAATAGGGTTTGGAAGCTCCTCTTAGAAAATATAAATAGTGAAGGTATTGATGGAACTGATGAAGAGAAGGCAAAATGGTGGGAGGAAGAAAGGAGAGTATTCAGTGGACGTGCAGACTCATTTATTGCACGAATGCACCTTGTACAAGGTAACTTAATTTTCTAATATTTTCCTTAATAACACTCTAGAGGAATTATTTTACAAGCATTTGCTAAACCTTTAATTAAAAACATTATTTCAATGAATGTGTTCTATCATGCATTGAAATGAGATTCCAGTCAACATTGTTGCTATAAAAGATGCTATTTAACCATCCCATCCCACCTATGAATGCCTATATAAAAGGGAAGAGAAGGATTCTACCCAATACAGAGAGGTGATCAGAAAAAGGGAATTGAGAATAAAAAGGAGGAAATTTATCTTTAGAGAACATGAATTGCAAAAACTATTTCAGCATAAAAGCAAAGTGTAATAAAATCTTCCATGACATGTAACTCAGTTACTTCATGTTCATATATTAGAATTTAAAATGCTTTGTCACCTTTTTGAACTATCATCTTTGCTTCCTTCATGAGAGTGCCTTACCATTTTAACAGGGGATAGGCGCTTCTCTCCATGGAAAGGATCAGTCCTGGACTCTGTGATTGGAGTATTTCTTACTCAGAATGTCTCTGACCATCTTTCTAGGTAAGCTAAAGGTCCTAGAATATTTAATGACCCAAACAGTTAAAAGGAAATATTTTAATTTCTGTTCACCCTTTGCCAGTTCTGCATTCATGTCTCTTGCCGCTCGTTTTCCTATCAAATCAAAAAGCAAGGACAAGTTGTATCATCAAGAGGGAACAAGCTTAGTTAATGGAGCAGAGTTCTATGTCTTAGAGCCAGAAGAAAGTATAAAGTGGGATGCAAAGACTGCTATTCAACCAGTTGGTGACCAAAGTTCAATGACTGTTGATGGGTATCAAGACTCTGAAGAAAAAGAGGTTGCCAACAGTGAAGAACTCTCTGGAAGTAGTACTGCCACTGTAAGCTCAATAAATGAACCGAAGTGCAACTTGTTGAACTCTTCGGGAAGTGGTTTGAGTACATATTGTGACTCCACTGCAAACAGACTGAACATGGAAACAATCAGGGGAAAAACTGAATGTTTCAAAGGAGACGAAGAGACTAATGATGTCCTCTCATCTCAAAATTCTGTGGTTTCATCTGAAAATTCTGGGGACTTTTCATTGGTTCAAACTGCTGAAAGAACAGGATCATGTTCAGAGGGCAACTCAGAAGGGGCCGATCATACTAAGGCGCCTATTTTTAACATCTTGAATGGATCTACTTCTTTTGTACAACTTTTACAGATGGTTGGATCTGCCAGGTTGCATGAAGTTCAGAGTCATCAGAATATGTCTCCTAATGAGAACTCAAATGTCAGAACAAGCCAATTCCAGAATCACCAAAGAGAAAACTGTGACAACTCAGATGGTCCTAAAAGCTTCACCAGGGAAGACCTTATGCCATCAGCTAATTATCATCCATATCTTACTCTAAACTCAGAAGTAAGAGAAATTGGACACTTTGAGACGTTAAAAGAAGAAACAAGAGTGTCTGAGGCTTCCAAGACGATAGACGAAAACATGATAAAAAGACTAAGTCCCTTAACACAAGAATCTGCATCTCGAGCAATGGATCAAAATGACAAAATCAGGTCTGTACAGGTGGCCCAACAATCTTCCTTTGAAAATTTTCAATCAAGCACCAACACTATACCAGTTGAGATGACAGTTTCCCACTGTCCAAAGGGGCTGCTTCAAGACACTATAAATCTTGTTGAATCACCAGCTGAGGCACAAAACAAAGAAATGTTGAGGCATGTAAGTATGTCAAAACATTCGGAAGAAACCTTGGACATTACAGAAAGCTCTACTGCATTTGATAATCAAAGAACCCCACAACAGAAAATGCAAGAGTCAAACTTGTATACACATGACTCTTCATCTAATAAGGAGCTCAATTCAATGGTTGGGGAATTAAAATCAGAAGGCAGAAAGGTCAAGAAAGAGAAAAAAGATGATTTTGACTGGGATAGCTTAAGAAAACAGACAGAAGTAAATGGAAGAAAAAGAGAAAAAACAGAGAGAACCATGGACTCACTAGACTGGGAAGCAGTGAGATGTGCAGAAGTTCATGAGATTGCTGAGACAATTAAGGAACGTGGGATGAATAATGTGCTTGCTCAACGAATAAAGGTAAAAGTATAGCAATGTAAGGTCAAGTTATCAAATTCACCACAAATCTTACTGCATAACGGCTAACTGTAAATAAGTTTCACACAGGATTTCCTCAACAGACTGGTTAGAGATCATGGAAGCATTGACCTGGAGTGGTTGAGAGATGTTCCACCAGACAAAGCAAAGTAAGCCAAAGGAACCAAAAGAATACTTAAATGCATTTAGAAGACCATTTTTGACATATATCGTATTAGTATGTTGCATGCATATCTAAATCAAAGAACATTACTTCTCAACATTTTATATGCCTTTAGCGAAACAGAAAGCTCCTTAAGAATTTGTAACCTTGTTGTAGAGAGTACCTGCTAAGTATAAGAGGACTGGGGCTAAAAAGTGTTGAGTGTGTTCGGCTTCTGACACTTCACCATCTCGCTTTCCCAGTAAGTTAATCAGTTGTGTAAATAACCATGACAGAAAATGCAAAATTTAACTTCCATACTTGCTTGACAGGTTGACACAAATGTTGGACGAATAGCAGTAAGATTGGGATGGGTCCCCCTTCAGCCGCTGCCAGAGTCCCTTCAATTGCATCTCCTAGAGCTGTAAGTACTATGAATTATCAAGCAGAAAATTCAGAAAGCAACAAAATACTTGACAAGAAATCTGCTGAATCTGTTCCGTCTACTTAGGTACCCCATCCTGGAATCCATCCAAAAATATCTATG
Organism: Gossypium gossypioides; assembly: GCA_013467495.1. Taxonomy (NCBI): domain Eukaryota; kingdom Viridiplantae; phylum Streptophyta; class Magnoliopsida; order Malvales; family Malvaceae; genus Gossypium; species Gossypium gossypioides. Next base: position 36,748,792 of record CM025149.1, on the reverse strand, counting down.
GCCCCGACTGTGCAAGCTGGATCAAAGAACATTGTAAAGAACCATTTCACTTTATTACTTGACTCAAGCAAATGCATTTATTCCCAAAAGCAAAACGAATTTCTTATCAGAGCTCATATTTGCTAACTCATTAAACTATCTACTGAACAGGTATGAACTACATTATCAGATGATCACATTTGGAAAGGTGTGCTGTATACGTGCTTAGAGTGAACAAACTTACTTTTTGCTGACCAGAAACAATCTAAATCTGACAACAAAAAATTCTCTGAGATTAATGCAGGTTTTCTGTACAAAAGGCAAACCAAACTGCAATGCATGTCCAATGAGAGGAGAATGTAGACATTTTGCCAGTGCATTCGCAAGGTTCGATTATCAAAGATTTCATAATTCCACTTTTTAATTGTACTTCCAGTTACACAAGATCATATTGTGTCAGTCTGCAACCATCTAGAACAGTTTCTGTACCCATGCTAAAGCTCACTAAACCTCAAGCCCTAAGAAGCCAAATAATCAACTAAATCTACAAATAGATCATGATATAAAGTCATTGTACAGATAAAAGAATTTGACGAGCACAAGATATGTGGTTTTCTTAGATAAGCAGCTGTTCCACAAATAGGGCAACTGTCAACCGATTTATTTTCCTCTAGCATGCTCTGCATTGACTTACCCACAAACCATATTGATGCAGTGCCAGGCTTGCCCTACCGGGGCCTGAGGAGAAAAGCATTGTCAGTGCTACTGAAAATGGAACATCTGATCGAAATCCAGCTGTGATCATCGATCAACTGGCTCTGCCCTTACCGCAGCCAAATGAACTGTCAGACAGGAACTATCAGTCTGAAGCAAACCAACAGTTACAAGCCGCATCCACTGTTAATAAATGTGACCCTATTATTGAAGAGCCAGCAAGTCCAGAACCTGAGTGCACACAAGTAGCAGAAAATGACATTGAGGACATGTTCTCGGAAGACCCTGATGAAATTCCTACAATCAAGCTTAACATGGAAGAGTTCACTCAGACTTTGCAGAACTACATGCAAAATAACATTGAACTTCAAGAAGGGGATATGTCAAAGGCTTTAGTTGCTTTAACAGCAGAAGCTGCATCTATTCCCACACCCCGACTTAAGAATGTGAATCGGCTAAGAACAGAGCACCAAGTGTAAGTAGGCACTTTCCATATCTCTTGAGTCTTGGAAACATAGACCAAAGTTAACTATTTCATGAAAAATGCTATTAGTATTTCTAGTTCTAGATAAGTGCTCAGAATTGAGCTTAGATTACAATTCTTGAAAATTCAAGTTTTAGCTCCTTCAAATTATGTTTAAAAATTCAACATGCCTAATATGTACATTATGCCATTGTACTTATAGGAACTAATCTATGAATATAGTAAAGTATGCTAAAAGAAAGATATTCAACCTTCAACAATAGAGAGGCTCTGCCAAAAATGCACCAAGTCCAGTGTAAATGATACCATTTCATACTAATTGTCTTGTTTTTTTCCTTCCCCATTCCTTGAACCCATCCTACAGCTACGAACTTCCAGATTCACACCCTCTTCTAAATGAGGTTAGTTGTTCTTGACTACTTAATCAAAAAATAATATTTTCAATTTTTAACTGATTTTTTCTTATATAAGTTGCTTATGGTAAACTTACAGTTGGATAAACGAGAACCTGATGACCCGTGCAAGTACCTTCTTGCCATATGGACACCAGGTATGGACACCACTTAATAACATAGTATGAGAAAACTCTTTCAGACCTCCTGAGATGACATAATATTCTGCTTACACCAGGTGAAACGGCAAACTCCATTCAACAGCCCGAAAGAAGGTGCAATTCCCAAGAGCATGGCAAATTGTGTGATGATGAGACATGTTTCTCTTGCAACAGTATTCAGGAAGCAGAATCTCAAATTGTCCGGGGAACACTTTTAGTAAGAAAACAAATTTAACAAATAGTATGAAGAAATATAACGATTGCATTCAGGATCTTATTTCAAAATATCATATGCTCACCTATATGATAAAACATCATAAACAGATACCGTGTCGAACAGCAATGAGAGGTAGCTTTCCCCTAAATGGCACATATTTCCAAGTTAATGAGGTAAGTCGAGCATGCTGGTTGAACCAATTTCTAGTTTTATAGTTATCTTCTTCTTTATTAAGGAAATAATGAAGATGAAAAATACTATTCCAATGCAGGTATTTGCCGACCATGATTCTAGTCTGAACCCGATTGCCGTTCCAAGGGAATGGCTATGGAACCTGCCAAGGAGAATGGTCTACTTTGGGACATCCATACCTTCAATATTTAAAGGTTAGAAGATTTCAATAGAAGATTGTTCTGACAAGTGTAGCAAGATCAATAACTGACTGTTTATGTTTTATGATAACTAGGCTTAACAACAGAGGGAATTCAACACTGCTTCTGGAGAGGTGAGAATTATCAGCCATTTTAACTTTATGTCAGTGCTGTTTGCGATGACTTGAATAGTCACCCATAAGTAACCGTGATCTTAGTCTTAGGTGCACATGAACTTCCGAACTTTAAAACTTTTTAAAAACATACAACAGCTCATCAACCCCTCAAAATCTTTGAATTTTCAATTCCATGGGCACCAAGGACACAGGAATAGCCTTAAGATCTGGATTAAAAGCACGTCCATGCTTTCATCTAGCAACAGAAAAGAAAAGATCATACCATGGCATTGAACTTTTTGATGCGTCACAAAGAGATCATTATAATAATAGCTGCACTTTCTTCTCTTGGCTTGATAGAACTTGCCGAGTGCATGCATTCTGAGCTGACTTCAACTCCACTAGGAAATTTTCTCTAATGTAAGGAATCAAACCCCAGTGCGAAGGACTTCTCCATAGAAGTAAATCCCCAAGAGAGATAAAAAAGGTAGATACTTTCCTTGTGAGGGACTTCTAATTGAACATAATAGAAAATAACGTCTCATTATTGAAAAACAGAAAAGAACGAAAAAAACACTTTCCATTCATTCCCTTTCACAACTAAATAAAATCTAGATTTATAAACTGCCATGCAAATACACATCAAGTGGTACACGTTTTCTAGGCACAACAATATTGTCATAGTTGGGCTTATAGCATCTTCAAACTCCATCAAAACATAAGTTCATTGCTTGTTATCCATATGAGAACTCTGATGAACCTCGCTATTGGAGAACTAAAAAGAACGACAAAGCACCGCCCCCACTTACAGAAATCTAGATCTAGGAACTACCATGCAAACAGTACCAGATTTCCTAGGCATGGAAATATTGTTATAGTTGGGTTTATAGCGTCTTCAAACTCTATCAAAATTCATTGCCTGCTATCCATATGAAGATCTCAAATGAACACTTGAACTAATAAATCTTGAAATTATAGCCCTCTTTCAATTTCTGAACCAAAATGGATCTAAACTGCCTGAAACAGCCCTAATTGAATATGTTGGCTGAAGTAGAGATTGAAGTGGCTCAGAATTCTAACAAGAGATAAGAATTCACACAAACCAGTCAACCTTGTAGCCTTTTTATCCTCAAATAATTTCAGCAACATTGTAGCCTTTATCCTCCTCAAATAAGAGTTCAATCCCTTTGATATTTTCCACGATTTACCAACTCATAGTTAGCTTAGCAATGAACAAAGACAAAATGGTTCTATCAAAAATACACTAATTGGCTCACCCACTTTTATCTTGAAGTGATACTTCTTGGACCCTAATTACCATTTTTAAGTAGTAAAGACCTATTGCTTTAGAGCTCTCAAACAGCATAAACTCAAATATTTGACTAACCAAAACCGCAAGACAATCTCAAACATAGCCTTCAACCATTGAATAACAGCCCTATCCTGTATTGTTCTAAAGTCTTTGACCACCAGAAGAAGAAATAGAATGTTCTGCCAAAACTCTTTCTTTATACTTTAGGTACAGCTAGTTTTTCAATTCCTGAACAAGGTGCAAACAATCAGTCATTTCCCATAGAATTCAAGTCATCTAACGAATTCTTCATTTTTTTAATACGGTTTGATGACAAATTGCAGGATATGTTTGTGTGCGGGGATTTGACCAGAAATCTCGAGCACCCCGTCCTCTAATGGCTAGATTACATTTCCCAGCCAGCAGATTGGCCAAAGCAAAAGGCAAGGGTGCTGGAGAAGACGAGTAAATGATAGCAGAGTCATAAGATCCAAACAAGTCAACATTGACCAAATAACCATGTATGAAGAAATGGAATTGCATTTTACACCACTGACTTGGCTTGTAGGGAAATGTGAAATTCCTTGTATAACCCATAATGGAAAAGCATGTAGGGCTGTATACTGTTTAACAAGGTTGTAATTATTTAGTTTCGTGCTCAAATTTTGAGCAATTTTTCAGAAATCAGTTTCAACAAACAGTGTCATATGCTAATTGCTAGAACTTTTTCCTACAATGAACAAGATTAAAGCGTATGGACCAGGCCACCTTCCTGCAATTAAGCATGCACAGAAACAAATTTATTGTATACCCTAAAAAATAATAAGTGATAAACGTTTAAAAGAAAATTGACTGGAGCTTACTGGAAGGCTCTCAAAATGAAAGTGACTGCAATGCGGTAAAAGAAGGGATGGAGTATAAAGTAAGAAAACAACGTAAGAAAACAACGGAACCTGAGAATTTCGCCCTAAAACGACAGGGTGGAGCAAGATATGCTAACAATAGAGTAACGTGGATATAAAAAAAAGAGAGCATCATCCTGGTTACTTATGTATTTCTACTTCACATGGCAATCAAAAACAGACATTCCGCTTGCAGGATGATCCAATGTGTCAATTCAAATCACATTACACATATTCCGGAGTTTTAATGATAACATTTACCTTACAAACAACCATAAATAAACTTTGATTCGATCATCCGAGAAATTCTACGTTCTTAATCAAGAATGAAGTCTCCAGGGATTGAAACAACTTAGATCTATCTATCCAATATTGAATATCATATTCACTGCAATTGTGGGTATAAGATGCTGAATCCTCAGCCTTCAACTCGATTTTATAAATTTCTCCAATTATAAGTTCACATAAATGATCAAAAAGAAATCAATGAATAACAAACACGGACCTTAATTGCAGATTCAATAGATTTCGTCAAAAGAATGAATGAATGAATCGACGCTTTAAAATCCTTTATCTTCCTCCATAATTTAAAATTTCCAGATCGCTACTAATCCAAAGTCGGAACAATTAACCAAACATGAATAAAATCCTGCTCATAATTACTAATGTGTCTCAGACCTCAAATTAGCTAAAACGGAAACATAAATTTAAAAAGGACAAAAAAAACTAAACGTCAATCAACAAAAAAGACAAAGTGAAGCACGTTTCGTTTAAAATCAAACGAGCATATCAACGGGCGCAGAAACATATCAGGAAGAGCTCGATTCCAATTCTTTAAAAAAAAGAAAACATTTAAAGGAAAGAGATTGGATCGAGAAACAAACCTTTTTTTGAATTTGTAGAATGACGAAAAGATAAGCTGAGGAAGCAAGAGAAGCATCGGACAGTTAAGTTTGAGAAAGAAGATATATTGATATAAAGTATTCGAGAA
>CM025149.1:36713116-36723653 GCA_013467495.1 Gossypium gossypioides | reverse complement strand
TACGCCACTAGGCCATCGAGCCAGCCAACCAAACAAAAACCAAACAGGAAACCTTTGTTTAATATATTTGGCGAAATTATAGAAAAATGAAAAAGAAATCATCCAATCAGCGTTTGAAGTTTGAACAAGAAATCCGATTTTTCCCGGAAAAGCAAAGCAAAAGGAAACGAGGAGAATATTACGATTAGGCCACCAAATAAAACTGGGAATCTGGGATCGCTTTTTTTCTTTGGTTTCTCTCCCACAATCGGATTCTGGAAAGAGAAGAAAAGGAGGAAACAGAAGTTTATGAAAAGGAAAACAAATTATACAGGGAGAGAGAAAAAAAAGAGGTTAAAAAGCTTGATATCTTCAGCAATGGCGGTTCTTAGAGTTCAAAAGGTTTTGTGATCAGCGATTTTCTTTAGAGGTTATCAATGGAAATGCCCAGTCGAAGATCCAACTATTCTCTACTTAGTCAGTATCCTGACGACCAGTACTCCGTGTATTCGCTTTCGAGCGAAGCTACGGGTAATAAAATCAGTAAAGTGAAATCAGAGAGAGGTTTATTCGATTGGGATCAGAATCAGAGTCAGAACCAGCAGCAAGCGAGTCGTATCGGCGGCGTAGGAGGAACGAATACTTATGCTTCATCAGTCGGTCATCAACGACAATCGAGCGGGAGTAGCTTCGGTGAGAGCTCGTTATCGGGAGATTATTATGTGCCGAACCTTTCTACGACGGCGGCGAACGAGATTGATTCATTCGTGTACGGTCACGATGGGAGCTTTAGGCATGGGGATTTGAGAACGAAAATTGGCGGTTCCTCGTCGGGGAAAAGCTGGGCGCAGCAAACGGAGGAGAGTTATCAGTTGCAGTTGGCATTGGCTTTGAGGCTTTCGTCGGAAGCTACCTGTGCTGATGATCCGAACTTTTTGGATCCAGTTCCGGATGATTCCGCAATCCGGTCGGTTAGTTCTAGCTCTGCGGAGACAGTTTCCCATCGGTTCTGGGTAAGAAAGTTTTCTTGGAAATTTATTTTATTTTTTGTTCGTTGACACTGAGCTTATGCGCTCAATGCTCAGTAACACCAGGAGATTGAAGAAATATGTATAGGTGAATATAATACGTGTTATAGTGAATGGAATTCGTTTTTAGATATTTTAAAGATTTTTCGTGAGATAAACTGGATGATGAGCGTTTCTGAGCTTGAGTTGTGAACCCTGAATAGTGCATAGGATAGGATGTGAAAAGTTAGTCCGCTCTACCTCTAGTTTTCAATTTGTTCAGGGTTAGCTCAATTTTAACTTTGGGGAGAGGAAGATCTATTGTCATTTTGGAAAATATTTGTTGCTTACAATTTAGATAAAAAAAATGAACATTATAAGAAGGTGGAAGTTGCTTAGTTTCATGATCAAAATGTAGAAGCACCAATGTTAGTGCCGCTTCAATTGTAGTTGAATTATTCCTAAGTGGATGGGTGTGGTATGAATGGTGTGTGTATCTACTAAAGAATCATACTTGTCTTTACAAAAATCATTTGCAGCTTAAAATATACGTGAAATGATTACTCACTGTTATTTTCTTTCTTTGTTGTTTACTTGTATAATCAGGGTGGGGATTCTGTTCACCAACCAGATAGTAAAAAATGTTCAATTTTCTAGTAGATTTATAGCATGCTATTTAGAGAAATATTAACGTTTAGAGGTTGAAATGTTCAAGTGAGAAAAGCACTGTTCTAGATAGACTTGGGTAAAGATGTCTTCTCAAGAATGGGTGCACGTGAAAAGGGATATGCAACTTATATTGTTATGGTGATTGCTGTGGTAGTTGTTGCTGAGTGCATCTATATTTTTACCTATGTTATTTACTGTCAATGTGGTTACATAGGAGTATATAAGTAGCCTAGCATATAAAATACTCATGCATAGTTTGGGAAGTTAGTTAAGATACCTGGATATTCAAGTATCACTGTTATGTGCATCAGGTTAATGGCTGCTTATCATACTTCGACAAAGTTCCTGATGGTTTCTATTTAATTCATGGAGTGAATTCATATGCCTGGACTGTGTGCACTGATCTGCATGAACATGGTCGAATTCCATCGATTGAATCTCTAAGATCTGTTGATCCTAATGTTGATTCGCCACTAGAAGTGATATTAGTTGACCGAAGAAGTGATCCCAGCTTAAAGGAACTCCAAAATAGAGTCCACAATATTTCTTGTAGCTGCATAACCACAAAAGAAGTTGTCGATCAGTTAGCTGAGCTTGTCTGCTCTCGCATGGGGTGAGTCGTCTAAACTATGAATGCACAAAATTTCAACATTCATGCAATTTTGTCGTACGTTGGTGATGAATTGTTTTCTTGCTTTCCCAAGGGGTTCATTCACTACCGGAGAGGATGATTTAGTTTCCTTTTGGAGGCAGTGCAGTGACGATTTAAAAGATTGCTTAGGTTCAGTTGTGGTTCCTATAGGAAGCCAATCTGTTGGCCTTTGCAGACATCGAGCTCTACTGTTCAAAGTAAGGTCTAACGTTTTATGGTGTTTTAATTTCACATCAGATGTCAATAGAAAGTATTTTTGGCGTTAATTATAGTTAGCATCATATGACTTCTCTTTTTATTTTTGGCCAAAGATTATATGACTTCACTACATCTAAGAGGGAGCAAGTTTCCTTTTATAAAATGTGTTCCCCTTGAAGGGATGAGGATTCATTCACAGTTCAACTAATTTATGCAGGTACTAGCTGACACTATTGATCTACCATGTCGAATTGCGAAGGGCTGCAAATATTGCAAAAGAGATGATGCTTCCTCCTGCCTTGTCCGTTTTGGACTTGACAGGTAACTTAATAATCTCCATGGTATTTTCTTTTTGCTTAAATTTGTTTTTGATTTATTCTCCCCCCTCCCTCCCTCTCTCTCTCTCTCTCTCTCTCAAGAATTCTGGTTCTTTTTTGGTGTGATTTGTTTTTGAATGGCAATATTTTGCTGAAAAAACAAATCCAGCAATTTTTAATTGTTGTCACGCAGAAACTCAATTTTTTTACTTCACTTGTATGGTGGCTGTGCATTTATTTATTATGGTTCTTCTTCCCATTTTGATTTATGATTTGTGAAAAAAATTGTAAGTTATCTTGGTGAAATATTTGCTGCATGCGAGAAAAATCTCACTAAGCCAGCCTTTGTGATTCCAGGGAGTATCTTGTTGATTTAATTGGGAACCCAGGTTACTTATGTGAGCCCGATTCCTTGCTCAATGGTCCATCTTCCATCTCAATTTCTTCCCCATTGCATTTTCCACGTCTCAAACCAGCTGTAGCTGCCACTGATTTCAGGTCATTGGCCAAACAGTACTTTTCAGACCATGAATCGCTTAATCTTGTATTTGATGTTGCTCCAGCAGGTAAAGTTTCTGTTTCAGTAACCATCTTTATAATGAATGCCATTTGTTTGCTTCTAGATTTTAGCCTATAGCCTTTCACTTGGCCTGAAGTATGTAGTTTCTTTTAATCATCTGCTAGGGAATGCAGAAAAATTTTTCATATTCGGTGAAGTGCCTTCACTGGTATGCTGTAGGTTAAAGATTGAGTGCACTGTTTGAAGTTTATTATATATATATATATACTGCTTCTTCACTGATGAAAGTGATAGATGATACTTCTCTGCCAGTAACTGTGCTCTATTTTAACAGTTCCTTATGAATCTTCTACCGAAATTTTTGGCATGGCCTTCTGTTGAAAATTTTGTCCTAGAGCCTGATTCAAGGCATTGTCTTAAATATTGCTTTGAATTGCTGGGGAAAACCCATAAAGTGACTGGCAGTTTTTATGTGAACAGGCATTAATAAATACATATTTTTCAATTGCTTCTTGTTGTTGGTTGCACGTCCATAACATTGTTGAGGCTGCATTTCTATATATTTTTAATACATTAAAATTTTGTTTGTGAACACCAAGCTGTGTTTATGAACAATGTTTGTGACTTGAAATATGATGCCTTCGCTAGGGATTCTGTCAAAACTATATTAAATTTATGTGGGTCAGCTTCTGGGTCTGTATTCATCTGGTGTGCATGTAAGCTATAGTTGTTTGCCATTTCAGGTACTACTACAGACGAGGAAAATTTTGGATTCTCTCTTTATCCCAAGAAACTTGATAAGATTGGCACAGAGAGAAATAAGCTTGGGCAGATCTCAAGTAACATGGATGGTATCTCACAGTTGCCCATACCTCCTAACATTGCTCGACCAGCTTCTCATGATAGAGATTCCCAGTATTCTCAGCCTATAGTACACTCAAAGAACATTATTAAAGATTCTTTAAAACGCATCTCTCCGATAGGACATAGGGATGTCCCAGTAGTAGTCTTGTCAGAACCAATGGGGGATGCGACTAAGGATTCAAGGTTTACTGAGGGCAGTCAGCTTCTACCCAGCAAACCAAGTAGGGAACTTGCCCTTGAAGTTGATGATTTGGATATTCCATGGAGTGATCTTGTTTTAAGAGAGAGAATTGGTGCAGGTATTTTCTGGTCCTTTTTTGAGGATTATTACTGTATAGAGACCCTCTTTTGTGCTCATAATCCATGTGGTTGTTGGTTCTACTAGTTTACTTAGATTTTATACTTTTGTTCTTTTCAGGTTCTTTTGGAACTGTCCATCGTGCTGAGTGGAATGGCTCGGTAAGAATCCTTTTGATTATGTTCTTATTGTTAAAGTTAAATATTATATTTGATATCTGCTGTGCCATATTGTTCATGGACATCTGCTTGTTTCAAAATTCTAGCCGTCTTATTGAGATTTTGATGCCTATTTTGCTTGTGCTATTCCTTGGGAATGAGAAAATGTAACGTATTCATCTATATTTGACAAATGAAAGCAGATAGATTCAGTAATGATGTGCCCTATAACTGTGAAGTTGCAGCATTTGTTTAGGAGTTCAGGGTATGTTTAAGGAATTTTAGATTTCCTATGATATGGTGTTTGACTAGTCAACTTTAGGTACAAAATCTTGCAGCGAACCTGGATTTATATGCGGTTACAGTACAAGGTATATGTTAGGTCACTTTGTAGTTTGCTTAGCAACGAATCTTCGATTAGGCCTATAATTTCAATTGTCAATGTTTGGTAGACGTCTTTCACCTGCCTGTTTTATTGTAAGAGTTAACTTTCTTCTTTATCCTAATTTATTTTGGAATTTGGTCCAGTTTTGGTGATTTTTTACTTTCAAGTATTCAGCAATTTTGGACTGGAGTTCCTCAGTAAATAAGTTTTCCTGATGTATTTGAAAATTTCTTCAATTGCATGAGATTTTGATCAGAACAAACTAGATGGTGGTAAAATTTTGGTTGTGTAGTTTAAAATTCCTCTAAATCCAAATAAACATTATTTTTAATTACAGGATGTTGCTGTAAAAATTCTCATGGAACAAGACTTGTATGCTGAACGCTTCAAAGAATTTTTGAGGGAGGTATGAATTGGCTGACAATTGGAACAGACTTTGTTCGTGAGACTAAGAAAATATTAATTATACATTCATGTTCTTGATATGATGTGTAATTTCACCCCAATATTTTGTTAGGTTGCAATAATGAAACGTCTACGTCATCCAAACATTGTTCTTTTTATGGGAGCGGTCACACAGCCCCCAAACTTGTCTATAGTGACAGAATACTTATCAAGGTCTGTTGTTACTGCATCTTCTGCATTTCATTTAAATACCTTTGCATTTGAAAAAGAAGAAGAAAGAAGGGAAAAGTTCATGTCTTCTACATAAGACTGAACTCATGTTGGAGGTTGAATTGTTATTCTTGCAGAGGTAGCTTGTTTAGGCTTTTGCATAAGCCTGGTGTGAGGGAGGTGTTGGATGAGAGGCGGCGGTTGAGTATGGCTTATGATGTGGTGGGTATTCAAAGGACTTACTTTCTTTTTGCTTTTTTCTTTCCCCAACGTCTCATGGTATCCTTAATTTGTACATTGTTTTGGCCTAAATCACCACTTTTTTTACACGCAGGTAAAGGGAATGAATTATCTTCATAGACACAATCCCCCTATTGTTCATAGAGATTTGAAGTCTCCCAATCTGTTAGTTGATAAAAAATATACAGTCAAGGTAAGATCCTGAATGTTTTGCTGCTGTGACCCAAAGAGTATAATTTTTTCACCTAATGGTCCAGTGATAATAAACATAAATATTTTGCCATTTCTATTTACTTAAATTTGCATGGAGGAAATGCTAAGTGCTTGACCTTTTGGGATAGTGGAATCTAGATTGGTCTTAACCCTTGTTATGCCGTTACAAATGTTAGATATAGCCATGGGTAAACAGTTGATAACAGTTACCAAGTAGTTTTCTGTGTATCTGGCACTGTATATGGATGGAGTCAACTTCGTTCATTTTAGTATAATTTTCTGCCTTGTTTGTAACTTATTAATGAATCATTTTTCCAATTCTTTTTCCAGTTTTGGGCATGTTTTGACTGTCTGTGGGTTAAAACTTGATATCTCTTGAGTTCTGACTGAGGAAAAGTAGATGTGTTACACTATTTCATGGACTCCTGCTTGCTGTTACATTCTTTATGGTGAATTTGCTGCAGTTATGATGATGTGATTTTACTATGTTTGCTGAAGTTCATGTCAATACATTGTCTGGTTCATGGCTTGCAAGTTTATTTGCTCTGTTGTAACTTGTGGAGAATAGTGAAGCAGTTTCATAGTTCTTGTACATTTTTTTTTTACTTCTCATAAATCATCCTCACACTGCCTGTTCTGTACATTCAGGTTTGTGATTTTGGGCTTTCTCGGTTGAAGGCAAACACATTTCTTTCATCCAAGTCAGCAGCTGGAACTGTAAGTTGTACTAATTCTTAACAAAGTCCTTGGTATTTCTATTTGAGTTGCCATAGGTCACTGTTTTTGCTGCGTGATACTAAACTCTCTATATTTTTTAAATAAGCCTGAGTGGATGGCTCCAGAAGTTCTTCGCGATGAGCCATCAAACGAGAAGTCTGATGTATACAGTTTTGGTGTAATTTTGTGGGAGCTTGCAACATTGCAACAACCATGGGGCAACTTAAATCCGGCACAGGTTTGTTATGACATTTAAAATCTTGTACCTGCAGATATCTCATTTTGCTGATCATTTAGCTTTTATGAGTTTGGCAAGTAGCATCCTGAAATCTTTGTTAAAAGGAAATTTTTGGTTTTCCCTAACTTTATTGTTTCCTAGTTGGTTGGAATAAGAATAAGAAATTTCTTAGAAACAAACCAATTTTATTAGCACCATGAATGGTGTTGTAGAATGTGAGCTATAGATGGCATGCTTTAATGTAAACTGAAAGATGTACTCTTGGATATCTTTATGCTTGAATGTCAAGTTTTGTGCCTCTAGAAACAGTATGAAGTTCATTGCAAAATGCGCGAAATTATCATGCGAAGATATCCTTCTGGAGGTAAATTTCTAACAATCACAAGTGAATGTGAAACTGCCTCGTAGGTTGTAGCAGCTGTTGGTTTCAGGGGAAAAAGGCTTGATATTCCACGTGATTTGAATCCTCAAGTGGCTGCCATAATTGAGGATTGCTGGGCCAAGTAAGTTTTTCATTCTTTTCTTACATGGTGCTTTTTAAGCAAATCTTCCTGTTATCCATACTAATTTTTTAATATAATGTAGTGAGCCTTGGAAGCGTCCTTCATTTTCAAATATCATGGAACGGTTGAAATCTCTGATTAAACCTTCCACCCCTCAACAGGGGCATCCTGACATGCCACTGCTTGCCTGAATGGTTGGGACTCCCGCAAAGCCTCCATGCACATACTACATTATTCTTTGTAACATTATATGCTTCACAAGGGTACATGCTGATAAATAATTTAAGGTATGCTCTTCTGAGTGCTTCACTTTCAAAATTACTAACATGACATGCTATACACTTTATGGTTCCTTTTGATAGTTGAATCCTGGTGGAATTCTCCTCGAGAAAGTTGTTTATGTTTTTTTTTCATCTCTTTTCCTTTTGTCTTTGCTTGGTAGAGTGAAAAGAAAATTGAAAAGATGGAGATTTAAAGGAGTGGAAAAATAGAAAGATGGAAAATATATTTTTTCTTTCTATACGTGTGCTCGGTAGGAAATATGGAAAAATGCAAAGGAAAAGTATTTTTTTCCCTCCATTGCTTGGTAGAGTTGATTGAAAGTAAAGAAATAAAACATTTAAAAAATGTATAATTCTGAACTAACTACATTTCTCTTCCATTTTCTGTCCTCTCATCAATTCAATTTGGAAGGATTGGTTTTTATGTATTATGATGGAAAATAATCACTCCTATTTTCTTTCATCTCACTTCTTTTCCCTACCAAGCAATCTTCAAACTTATTTTCTTTCCACTTTTTCGCTCTCTCCTCCCATCCTTCCACTTTTCCACCCAACCAAACACTCTTAGGCTTTGTTTGGTAGAGTGGAAAGAAAGATAGAAAACATAAATTTTCTTTCCATAGGTGTGCTTAGTAGGAAAGATGAAAAAATGGAAATTAAAGTAATTTTCTTTCCCCCGTTGCTTGGTAGAGTTGAAACTTGAAAAGAAAATAAAACATTTGAAAAATGCATAATTTTGAACTAATATTCACTTCTCCCCATTTTCTCTTCTCTCATCATTTCAATTTGGAAGAATTGGTTTTTATGCATTATGATGAAAAATGATCACCTCTCCTATTTTCTTTCGTTTCACTTTTCTTCCCTACCAAGCATACTCTAAATTTATTTTCTTTCCACTTTTCCTCCCAACCAAGTACACCCTTAGGCTTTGTTTGGTAGAGTGGAAAGAGGGATAGAAAACATTATTGTTCTTTCCTTAGGTGTGCTTGGTAGGAAAAATGGAAAAATGGAAAGAAATTCCATTGCTTGGTAGAGTTGAAAAATGAAAGGAAAGAAAATAAAACATTTGAAAAAGGCATGATTTTCAACTATCATACCCCTCTTATTTTCTCTCATTGGAATCATTAGTTTTTATGCATTAGGATGGAAAATGATCATCTCTTCTATTTCTTTCCTCTCATTTTTCATTCCTACCAAGTACATTCAAAATTTATTTTCTTTTCACTTTTCCATTTTCTCCTCCCATCCTTCCACTTTTCCACCCAACCAAACACACTTTTAAAGTTCTTTTGCAATCAGAAAAGCTAGAGGGTATGCATTTGGTCATACATCTGTCATGTTTGTTTTTATGTTGCTCATCAACCTGTGTGAAAATGCAAATGGACATGCATCTGCTGGTTGCAGATATGCATGTTCTCTTTCATTGTTTGTTGGAATTATTGTCTTAACTACATTGTTTAGTTCACTGATACATGCATTCGGTTGATTCTTTGCAGAACAGTGTTGTAAATGTCTTTTTTTTTTTCTCATATATCCAATTGGGACCTCTGATTTTTAACATGGACTTAAAGTCGAAATGGTTGTTGTCAATTCTGTATTTGCCAAAAGATGATTCAATTTTCAGGTGCAATTACGGGGAAAAGTTGTATTATATCGTCTTGTCTCTCGTAATTTTGTAAGTAAAGATTGTAACTGAAATTAGTTGAATGAGAAGCAGCGTAACTGAGAACTTGAGGCTTGACAAAGGGGGAGTTTATGGGGTAGCATATGCCCACTTTTTGAGAGAATTATGTAACTACCATAACTGTTTGATTCTTTTTTTTGGTGTTTCCTTTGAAGTTGCAATTGTAGTAACTCTTAAATCATATGGTTAGGACTTAGGAGTATACTCATTCATAAGCTTATTTAAACTCACACACATACGCAAACATATAGTATACTCATTTATAAGCCTATTTACATACATAATCAATTTTAAAATTAAATTCATTAGGCTATAATTATTTTTTACCTTATTGGTAAGCTCCTATTCATGATTTTCACCTTGAAAAAGTTAAAAGTGCAATACTAGCATGTACTACCATTGTATTTGTTCCGGTGGCAGGATCCAAAACGTAGCAAAGTTCATATGTATGTATTAGGCTATGATCACTTTTACCCTAGTAGCAAGATATGGATTCATAATTCACCCTAGTAGCATACCAAATTCATATTCAAATGTAATAACAAATTCGTATATACGTTAACAAATTCAATTTTAAATTTTAATTCAAATTTATTTTGATTTTTAGTGATAAAGTCTATATTAGTAAGTCAAACTTTGAAAAGTTAATATAGTGCTAGTATGCACGACCACTCATTCACCTCTAATAATACTATCAAATGAAAAATCAAATTCCTAAATAATAACTTTAATTGTATCATGTACGAATTTTAAAATAATAACATTATCGAATGTTTTCTCAAAATTATCTGTGGAGCTCAAATTTTATCTGATATATTCAAACATAATAAAGTTATGTTATGTTATGTTCACAACGTCTATCTATCTAAATCATTTGTATGGTTTTCCTGTTTAGTGTCAAATTATGAAGTAAAAATTTATAGGTTAAAATATAATTTAAATCATTATACATTTTATACATTTGAAATTTAATCTCCTTAATTTATTTTTTAGAATTTA
>CM025149.1:36588782-36600334 GCA_013467495.1 Gossypium gossypioides | reverse complement strand
ATCTGTCGAAAATAGTCAAAATTAACTATAAAATTAATTAAAATTCATCATGTTCATATTTTTAACATACTTTAATTATTTTATAATATTTAATTATTTTTCGACAAGAATTTAACCCAAATAGCATGATTTTAAGTTAAAAAGAGCATGTAAAAACACATAAATTTTCGTGTTTCTAACGCTCTAATGGAAAACCATGATTCGTAGGTGCAACATTGGTACCAGAAACTCGTTGAAAAGCACCAACCACAGCTTGAACCAAAGCCTCCATATCTTCTTCCAAGATATTCGCCCTATGGGGTCACTTTTGCATAGTCGAAGTCCAGTTACCTTCTGAGGGGTTAGCAGCTTCGTTCACACAGTTCGCATTCACTCTACGAGGAGGCATTCTTGCTTACTCTAAACATACACGAGATACTAACTTAGGAAAGGCTTCAAACACACGTAATTGGGTACCACAACTTAACAGACAAACTTGTGAACATAGTTCGCATATAGCTAACACACTTGCGAACATAGTTCGTCAAACACAACTTACTTACTGGATTAGCAAATAGCAAATGGTTGATCCGAGGCATAATCCTGCAAAAGATATAGCTGAACCAAAGGCAATGTTGATCCTAGTCCTACCCCCAAACAAGCAATTTCACTCATATCACTTCAAAATCTTACCTTATCAATTCTGGCAGGCTCACTTAGCTAATTTTGGCAAACACACCTCGCCACCTTAGCGAGCTTACCTGTCAAATGGTTAGTTTGACGAACACAACTCTAATACCAACCAATGTAACACCCCAAACACGGCTAAGTAGGTTCAACCCGAATCTGGTGAACTACATTAGCCACCGAAATGACTCTCAGTTAACTTCCAACCTAACCTCCAACACACCACTTAATAATGACAAATAATGTGTTAAAATTAAAACACAACAGCAGAAATAATTCACACACAATGAGCTTATAAAACCAAAAAGGTAGGTTCATATGTCAATTATGAGGAAGTTAAGGTTCTAATATGTGCTAAAAGTAACATGTTTAATCTCATTATTAATGCGATCTTGGGTGATTATTCAATGTTAATGGTGAATTTTATGCTCCTAATCCTTTAAATTCATGTTTTTATACTTAAGAGAGCATTTGGGAGAAAAATGAGCAAAAAACAAGTGAAAATCAAAAAATTGAAATAAGTTACAGAAGCCACACGAGCTGACCCCTTCTATACGGCCTGGACACACTACGATGTGACCCACAGGGGCTGCCACACGGCCATGTGCTAGGTCCTGTCGATTGCGTGGATTTGCATTCTGAACAGTAAAAAACACGATTTTTTGATTTTTCAGGCATTCTAAGACGTATATATGACAAAAATAAGAAAATAGAGGAGAGTCGTCATAGAATACTTAAGAAAACAACTCAAAAAACATCATTGAAGCCGATTCTGAAGCAGATTTCTATCAAGATTTAAGATTCCCAGTTGATTTCTTAGGAGATTATCATGAGTTTCTTTGTTTCTTTCGATTATACTGTCTCTTAGTTGTTTTTATTTTCAAGCATGAACTACTTTTCTAAATACCTAAGGGAGATGAACCCTATGATGAATTCTATCTTTTTATTTTTATTTTATGCAATAAATACTTAAATTTTGTTCTAAATTATATGTGCTTAAATCTTGGTTTGATATTTCTAGATTATTTATCCATGTTTGATCTGCTTAAATCAAAGGAGGAATAGATCCTATTTAAGAGTAAATCTTGTGTAATTGAGTGGAGTTGCATGCAATCCTAGACATAGGATGACATAAATCTACCAAATTAGAGTCAAATCTAATAGGGGAACCTATTACATGAGTTAATGTGATAATAAGGGTTCTAATTAGAAAGAAATTTCAATTAATCAACCTAGAGTAAGGTGTTCTTACTCTCAAAAGAGATATTAGCATAATTTAGGGATTTCTATGGATCAAGATACTAAGTAAAGAAATTTCATAATTTAGATTGACATTGACAGATGAAATCTAGGTGAATTCTTTCCTGGGTATTGTTTTGCTTCTTGATTGTTATTCGATTATTTTTGTGATTTGTTCTTTGTCGTGTTCTTAGTTAATTAGATTAGTTAATTTTAGTTTTAAATCAATCACTCCAATTATTCGGTTAAATAATAGAAAGACAGTAATTACTAGTACTTTTAGTCTTCATGGTAATGATATCTTTGCTCACCTTAGCTATACTATTAATTGATAGGTGCACTTGCCTAAGTCAAATTTTTAGTTAGTTCACGATGCATCAGGTTCGCAAATAACAACTTAGACTATGCTCGCCCATACAAGCTCACAACACAGGTTAAATCATTCATTATCACTTAAGTTAACATTATGACAGTTCGCCTAATTTTACTAAGTTCACACTAAAACACACATCAAAGGTTTGCATACTAACAAGTTTCGTAGATAAAGGATAGTACACGCCAAGGGGTTTCATACTCTAACAGTGTTTGTTTGCGTGCATGGGATCACTAAATCAGGGGTACGCATGTAATTTTGGAATCACAAACATACAAGGATCACAAAAAACAATACTTAGTAATAAATTAGACTTGCATATTTTAATAGCAACTCAACGTAACACTCATGCATGAAAACATTGATTTTACTCATAACATAAGATAATCAAATATTCTAAGTCACGGTTAACAAAAAAAAATAGCTATAACTTTAAAAGAACTATTAGGATAATAGAATATAATAAGTCTAAAGCCCTAATAAAATAAACTCCATCACCTATTTTCCCAAGTTCGCCAATATCCAGTCAAGAGTGAGCCTCACCAAGTCATTTACCTCGCCATTACTATCAGAGACCTACTTACCTACGGAGAGTTCATTGTGAACTTGGTGAATAATCAAGAATCAACATGGTATGCTTCAAAACTAAGCCTTAAAAATAGAAGAAAGCTTAGTCTTAAAATCATTTCGCGTGTTGGGTTCGCGGGTGAGTTTGCAAGACGCAGTTCATAAATCCTGTTAAAAATAGAAGTTTGTAAAACAATTTCTCATGTGTTATTGAAAATCATGCTTACAAACTTAGCTTATGCTTTCTTGAAAACAAAACTTATTCAGCATAAAATCATGCTTACATGCTTATCTTATCAAAACGGCTAAGAAACATAAAATATTTTCCCGCACTTAACACACTTATGAGAATGGCTGAAGAACATAAAATATGTTCACACACTTAACACACTTATCAGAATGGCTGAGGAGCATAAGATATGTTCAAGCCACCCTTATGTTAGTCTTGTTGGATATGTGGATCTTCTTATAACGCCTCAAAATGACTCAAAGAGTCCTTATAACATGTTCTATAACTGCAGCGTGAAGTAATACACTCCCTTGTACACCATGTCCCAGTGAATGGAGCATAGCTCGACATTCCCTTATCTCTCCACATGTCCCAATGCCTCAATGCCCAAAATCATAGAAACAGAAGGGTGAGTACTCACAATCCTTTGGTATACCAATATATTCAACATAACTCACAAAAGAGCACTCATAGAGACTTATCATAGAGAGCTTATTTATCACAGAGAGCTCACATAGGGAGCTTATTTATCACAGAGAACTCCCATAAAAAGCTTACTTGAAAACACTTATAAAGATCTCGCACAAAAGCTCGTAAAAACACAATTTATGAAATCGTTCTTAAAACATGCTTAAAAACATCGGCTCGCTTAGGATCTCGCATAAAATGTATTTTTAAAAACACATTTTAAAAACAGAGTCTTAGATCTTAAAAACAGTGTTTTTGTCAAAAACTTACTTTTGGAACTTCATTTCAAAATGAAGTTCTTGAAAACCATTACATTTCACACACAAGATTCGAACGTTAAACATTTAGACTGAAAATCATGATAGTGAACATACTGACGATCCAGATCACTCACCGAAAAACTAAGAAACTAAACAAGCTTGGCTTTGCCTTTATCTTTGCTGATGGATGGTTCAGCTAGTTTTCAATTTAAACAAACACACAAATTACTTAAACAGACCGTACTTACAGAATTCACACATGTAAGCGAACTTAGCTTTCTAGAAAATCACCTAACAGGATAGAGGCTTACCTTGATCACTACAAACTTCGTTCAAAAACAAAACCTTGATGGCAGAATATTCAATGAGGGAATTCTCATGAATTAAGGTTCATATTTATAGACCTAAGTGCCTGGAAATCTTAAGATACCCTACTAGACTTAGGAAAGACATTACTTGCACGTAATGTTTTCCTAGATACACTAATCTTTATTTCTTAATTCGAGTCTAACTCAATCTTTGACTGGCGAACCTCAGTTTACCAAACAGACTGGTGATCCCCTGAGTTTACAACTTACCTAGCCAACCCCAGCTCGCCAAACACGTTGGCAAGCACACATGCAGTGAATCTAGTTAACCCCCTTACTGCGTCTTTTGGCGTATATTGTTATGCTGACAAACTGGCGAACTCCCCCTTTGGCAAACTCCCCAGTTCGTCAAAACATTGGCAAACCCTTACTTGCAAAGCCGAAACTTCAAAGCCCTATCTCAAGATGTTACATATTGAGGCACCACATCCATTGCCACTCGTCCTTTCGATTCATTATCATAGTATTACTTCAGCCAGCTACTTGCAAGCACACACTGCTTAGATTGAAGTCCCCATCCATTGAAAAATTCCAACACATAGATTCTCTTTGACCTCCCTCTTCAAAGATAGGGATACTTAAAAAATTTTACCAAATGAGCCTATGGCAGCTTGATAGATAGTGGGGGTCTACCACTAGCTTCCCAAACCTTTCTTAATTATCTAAAGGTGAAATCCTCCTCTTCTCTATTTAGTGTCCCTACTACCATAGATCGAATTGGACCTAAACCAGACCAATTATCATGCCACACATTTATATTAGTCCCATCCCCAACAATCCATCTAAGACCTTTCTGTAATAAATGCCTAACATTACTTAAAGCTTTCCAAGTTGGAGAGGCATCAATAGAGGGTTTAACCAAATCACGACCTTCTATATATTTGTAAAAAGGAGTTCTAGCCCACAGCTTATTTGGCTCATGGATGTCTCCAACCAAGCTTGATTAAGAAACCTTGATTCTTATCTTTAGTGAAATATAGGCCTAGCCCCTCCTCAATTTTAGGTTTCGTCACTTTGCTCCATTTAAGGAGGTGTGTTCTCTTCTTGGTATCAGAGCCACCCCACAAGAAATTCCTACTTGTTTTATTAATGTCCTTACAAACAGTGATTAGAAGGGCTCGACACTACATATAGTAATTAGGGACGGTGATAAGAGTCGAGTGAATCAAAGTAAGTCTACCCACTCATGATAAACAATTACTCTTCCATGTACTAAGCTTTGCCTGAACACGATCCACTGTAAAGTTGTAATCACTTTTTTGAACTCTACCTGAGTAGATTGGGGAACAGAGGTATCGACTCAGATCATCAGTGCTTCCAAAATTTAAGCACCCAAGAACTCTAAATCACTGAGTATGGCCTGTGTTCTTAGATAACAGAATCCTAGATTTGGCAAGGCTAACTTTTTGCCTTGATTCTCAAGTGAACTCTTCAAAAACATATGGGAGAGTAGAACCTCATCTCGAGGTACGGATGCCCCTCAACGATTTCATTTCAACGACTTTGCAGGTAAAGAGATTGAGGTATTCCATGAAAATGATGAAACGTATGGGGATAAAGGGTCACATTGTCTAATACCCCTTAAAGGTGTAAAGCTATTAAGCTTACCATCATCAGCAGAACAGTCATAAAAACTGAGATACAATTTAGAATAAGATTGATCCAACTCGAGGGGAAATTAAAAACACATAACACCTTTTGGATAAAATCTCATTCGATTCTATCATAAGCTTTTTTCATACCAAGTTTAACAACCATTGACCCAACTTTCCCTTTTAATCTCTTGAAATATTGAATCACTTCCTACAAAACGATGGCATTATCAGTGGTTTGACAGCCCTAAATGAAGCTACCTTGTATAGGAGAGACTAACCTATCAAGAAGGGATTTGAGGCATAACACTAAAATTTTTGTAATAATTTTGTAAGAGGTGTTACAAAGACTAGTTGACCAAAACTGTTGGACTTGGGTCAGGGCATTCTATTTCAGGATCAGAGAAATAAGTGTATCATTAATCTCTTTAGGAATCTTCCCACTATTAAACGCGGTGCGGACCGCCTCAATCACTTTACCTTTGACAGTTTTCCAACATTTCTAGTAAAATAGAGGATAAAGCCCATCAGGCCAGGAGCTTTGTAGGGGTTAAACGAGAAAACAGACCTATGGTTTTCCACTTCCAAAACGGTCTATCGAGAGCAAATCTATCATTATCCTCCAGGGGAGCCAAAGAAAGAGGAATTTATGATATTAAGCGGCACTTCTTCTTTCGAAGAGCAATAGAGATCACAAAAGAAAGAATTGATGATGCATTCAATCTCCTTTTTATTAGTGCACCAATCTCCATTAGCGTTTCCTAATCCATCAATCTTATTGTAACTTCATCTTTTCAAGGTAGTGAGATGGAAAAACCTCATCTTTCTCTCACTTTCAATAACCCAATTGACACTAGATTTTATAACCCACAAGTCCTCTTCTTGCTTGAGAATGTCTTGGTATTCCTTGGTGAGATTTTTTTGAAGGTTAACCAAGAAATCATTCAGGCTAATTTCCAAGGCTCTTTCAATCCCTCTAAGTCTAGCCATGAGTTTCTTTTTTCTGTGGAACACATTGCCAAAAGTGGAACGATTCCACTGATTAAGATACTCCATCAAGCATTTAATAGAATTCGCCAAAATGTCCCCTAATCTTTTCCCAAAGGGACTTTAGGATGTGCGGGAAATCCGAGTGATCAAGCTACATTTTTTAAAAATGCACAGGTTTAGTGTTTGGACGCAAAGGTTTGCAAGATAGGTTTAACACAACAGGCCTATGATTAGACTTTGTACGGGTGACATGATTCTCTACAGCATCATACAAAAGGTGCCATTTGGGATTCACAAAAAACATGTCAATGCGCTCTTGAATAAGCTGACTAGCAAAGAGAAGATTAGACCACGTGCCTAAGTTAATCATATTACAACAGACAGTTATGAAATTCTCTAATCTGATACGGAGAGACTAGTCTATCACCTTTTTTATCATGGCTAGATAAGACTATTGAAGTTGCCAGCCATAAGCCAAGGTAACTGATGATGTTGCGAAACATGTTTCAAATTATCCCAAACCTTACGTCTAAACTTAAACTTCGGGCTAGCATAAATAGCATATAACAGCCACTAGGAATTCGAGGGGCGTACCTTAACCAATGCGTGAATCTCTTGTTCTGTGGTGCGCAACTCCTTAATGGTCACCAGGTTCGAATGCCATAAGAGCCAAATACCCCCTTGAAACCCAATGTGTTCATATCAGTCCAAGCATCCAACGGGAACTTATTCATAATGAGCGGAACATTTCCAGCACGAACTTGTGTCTTGGTAATTATCATAATAGCAGGGCTATGGACAGCTGCTAAATCTTTCACTATCACTGAAAAATTCAAGTTGTGAGCCCCTCTACAATTCCAAATCAGCACAGACATTGGGGGTGTGGTTGGGAATCTTCCCATAATCTGTTCCATCTTGACGGGTGGCAGCAACTCGACTTTGTGCATCATTGAATTCGAGTCCAGGAGTTAGAGGGAGCTTACTAGTATTTGGAGATGATATATTGCTGTCTCCCCTACACCATGAAAGATTTCTTGAGGGGTTTGTTCATATTCAATTGGATGCATAAACGGGCAAACTTTCCCCTTTCACTAGTTAATGTGAAATTATCAACCTTCCACAAACCCCCAAGCTATTACCAATTTTTAAAAGGATTTTTGGATCATAGTACTCAATAGGGAGTTCCGGTAGCCGTATTCACACCTCCATTACCAATTGAAGTTTATCAACCCGTCTTTAATTCTCTTATTGCTACGCACAAGTTCATCATCTTCCTCCCTGCTAAGTTGCGTTCTCTTTGTTATTTTCTTTAAATCAAGTCAATATCTATTTTACCTTTATTAACTCCTTAATACTACTACTGCTGCTATTATTAGTACGTGTCTAAGCAAATTTGTAAGGTACTAGAGAAGATAGAATAAAGAGAAAATGAAATAGAATCTATTATAATAATCTATGTTTATTATAATTTGTCTGACCGAATTTAATGTCATGAATTGAATAATATCCACTCAGGAAAGTATAATAAAATTAAAAATGAAATACTAATAATTAAATTTATTAAAAAAAGTTAATGATGTTAAAAAAACAAGGATATCCCTTCAAAATATTGTTTCTTTAAAACTTAATTTTCAAAATGTGATTTCCTTGACCTCGTCAAATACAAGCACGGACAAATTGGTCTAACCACGACACCTGTGGGTGGCAAGATTAGGAGAATTTCCTATAATGATTTAACTGTACACTAACCTCTCCAGATTAAGAGTCCTTTTTAAAGATTCTATCGAAAATCTTCTTGTGTAATAATTGATTGATATGGATTTTATGTTACTCGAACCTTGTCGTGTATTGGTGGCAAGTTCATGATGAAATTTTCAATATACATGTTTTTCCTTCTCCCCCATCCTTTTCAAAAAATTTGACTCAAATGCAAAACGCAACCGTGTAATTAGAAGAATGTCCACAATATAAACTTCAATTTGGTCATCTAAATCTGTACCTAATATGGATATTATGTCTCATACAAGAAAACATAAAAAGTGAAGCAAAAGGCAATTGCACAATGATTAGGATAAATCATACAACAATACATCTTGGTGATTGGTTGGAATCCAAGAATTTGTCCTTGTACCTTCGTTGAAGTAGAAATGTTTCTCGCACATTATAGGAATCATTTGGTTGAATGCAAGTTGATACTCCCTCAACTCTTCTGTACATTCAAATCATGTATTGAAGAGGTTTCTTTTTTTTTCTTTTCCTTTTTTTTTGTACTTTAAACCTATTATCTAGATAAACTACACTTTCTTGTACGAAAAATACTGAGTAAAATTATTGTCGGTTATTGCACAACACATATTGACAATATCATTCATCATTGCTGCGGGTGAGACGAGGGAAGCTTGTTTTTCTTCCTCAAAAGTTTGCAAAGACATGTTAGATGATCAGAGGTACATCAACGTGAGGTAATCAAAGCAGCGGTGAGGAATTGAGGAAGCTAATGAACCCCACTACATGCATATCTGGTCTACTGTATTTGGCACTTAGTGGCAGATTTATAATAAGAAATTACACTGGCAAGTTAAAAACATTGGTACGTAATATTATTTCTTGAAAATCATACGACTAAGGATTATAATTATTTTAGTCCAGTTTTTACTATTTTGTGTTGCATAGAATATGAGCTTAAAATACTCAATTCCATGAGAGGTTGGAGATCATACATGCAAAAATAAAGCAGCCGGTAGATAGCTTGACAACAGCCCTAAGGAGAGCTTAGCCATATGATGAAGGTCGATGCTATGATCATATAACAACAAACCTTGCTAAATCAGTCAACTTAGTGTTGAAGTCCACGCATTATCTTCGAGTTACTATGTTAGTTCAAGCGACTTACTAAAGTTGGTCGAAGTTAGAATAATAATCCAATATATCAGATAATAATCCAAAAGTTACCATGTTAGTTCAGCGACTTAAATATGCCTTGCCTTATCAGATAATAAACTCAAACATCTCTTGAACTTGGGATAATAAACAAACAAATAAACAGAAGATAAATTTCCTTTGTTCTTACATTCTATCGTGCTCTATTTGAGAATATGAATTTCAAATTTTGGATTTCACTTTGGTAATAATAAAATTCAAATATAATGGACAAATTTGTTGAGATTCAATATAATATATTTTAAAAAAATACAAAAACATTTAATTTGTCAAATCTAAAAACATTTTATATTTTTCAAATTCATTACTAAATAATAAGCATCTAACAAATCTATGGAATAAAACTCCGACTTACATTATTTTAGAAATCCAAATCCAGATTCTAAAATCCTAGTTCCTAGAGTTCACTATATTTGATGATAAACATGCTCTATGCTGATAGCCAATTTTAAAGCTGAATATGAAAAAAGCCTTCTAGTTTATGAACTAAAAATCCGCTCCAGAAAAAAGGGAAAAAAACCTATTAATATAACGCAACATGTCAAACACGAAAAGGCAAAAATTATGAGGTATTTATATGCACTTATCTTTCTATCAGACTTTAACCTTTGAAAGGAAGGAAAACAAAAATGGGAACGATAAAAGCAACAACACTAGTAGACACTCTCAGCACCACAAAAATTAGCATACAAGGGCCGTTTGTTAACATTTAAGCTAAGGACAAAGTAAACCTGGATTCTTTGGTCAGGGCTCTACTGATGGCACTGCAACTGATAGCTCCATTCATTCACCTTACAGCGTTATTCCTCCATTTCCTAACAAGAAGTCAAGAGTGATGATCAGATGACAAACATTGGGAAAACAACCTGAATAAAGCAGAACTAACTCAGAAGAATGGTATATCGTATTCAAATCAAAGTACTTTACCACTTTAATACCACCAGACAGTCCCAAGTCCCGAACTGAACTTTCTGACATGCAATTTGCATGCACAATAAGGCCATTGGCTGCACTCCCATCAGTAGTTCCCACCCCACCCTCCTTTGATGGGATAGCCAAGTATGCTGCTCCCTTAAACATCCATTCACCACTGTCCAGCCTAAAATAATCTTCAAATAGCTCGCCGCATAACAAGCATGCACACTGATTTTCATCTGCAGGCACCATAAGCTCAGCCTTTTCTGTTGTCTTTTCCAACTTGTTCAGAGAATCAGTGGAATCCAATACCAATTGCCCAGGCTTTCCAGCAAGCCAATCATCTGACCTCACATACCATCCCCTCAATGCCCTACCAGAACCTCTTAATTCAGTCTTTTTCATTTCATGCCACTCTAAGTGTCTATCAAGCTGTCCCTGAAGCTTAAGTCGAAGACCACATAAGCTGCAACAATGTGGAAGGTCATCCAACAATCCACCGATCACAGATGAATGAAATTCTCTGATTACATCTGGCCTGAGTTCTAATCCTATCAAGCTTTCTACTTCTGTTGAGGTGGACTGATGTGGGGCAACTGAACATTTTGGAGCAGGTTCAGCATATGATACCTCATCCATTGTGGAGGATCGAGGAGCATCAGATGAACTCTGAATGTCAGAACTCTTGTTCAGTGATTCACTTGGACTCTCGACTCCTGGGCTCTTCTGTATTTGGTTGGGCATCGGAAGAGATGGGAGAGATGCAGCATCCTTCTTTGATGCAGATATCAAACCTTTTGCAACTAATGAGCTCAGGAGGTTAGATATTGGATTTGTATCCTTGCTTTCAGCATCAGAAGTTTGCGATGGGGCATTACTAACAAGAGATGAAGGTGGTGGTCCAGGAGGCAGTGGCAGCTGTTCTACTTTTTCCTGGGAACTATT
>CM025149.1:36560446-36574501 GCA_013467495.1 Gossypium gossypioides | reverse complement strand
CACTTCTACAACAACCACAACGATTGGAAATCAATTAGAGGGTATAAATACCATCTTCCAAAGGTTTAGTAAGAAAAGAAACATGTGCAAAGCTTAAAGTTCAATCAAAACAACCTAGAGCTTAATTCTTTCATATTTTGTCTTGTAATCACTTTTGAACTTTCAGTGTATTCATTTAGCTCAAGTGTTATTCTTTGTCTTAGTACTTAATTGGCAAACATACTGATCTTGTAAGGATTATTTCTTTGTTTGCTTGTTTGTTTCTCTTTGAGAAAAGGTTTATTCTTAAGGTTTGGGTAGAAACCTTAAGGGAGTTGTATATTAAGATTTTGGAGTATAAGTATTAAGAGAGATTGTAAGGTTAAACCTTGTCCTCAAAGGTTGCCAAATAAGTGAATTTGAAGAAATTCCTTAGTTGTGGAAAGCTAAGGTAGTGGAGTAGGCAATTGGGGTCGAACCACTATAAATCATTGTGTTTTTTGCTACATATTTTTATTTGCTTCCACCAAATTTTTTAAAGGTTAATTCACCCTCTCTTGGCATTTTCAGTTTTTTTCTATCAATCTAATAATTTCTCATGTTTTAATGAATTTTGTAAAAATTGCCAAAAAGATGTCGAAAAATGTCGATACCATGAACTGAGCGTTTTAGTGTAGTCTAAAGGTTGAGATTTAGCACAGGTGAATTATAAGATGAACAGAATTAGTGTTAGGCGAAAAGGCTGAGTATAGACCGAGATATTAGAACTTAAAATTTGTTACGTTAATGGTATTGAGTTACATGAGAACTTAGAATAGGTTGATGTTTTAGTTGGTTTAAGTGAGTCCTTGGCTGGTATCTGATTGTGTTTATTGCAGGATTATTGTGAGTGAAGCCTCAGATTCATTAGAGCTTGCTACGAGTTAAGAATGAGTTAATAGAGCTTTTGATTTTCCGGCAAAAGCGTAAAGTGGTGAGTGTTTGGAATTTCTACTTGTAGATACGAGTCATGTGTTATTTGGGAATTTAGTTGTAGCCTAAGCCCCTACTTTAAATTTCGTGTGTAAGTTTTTTTGTATTTACATTATTTTGTGGTTTATGTGCTTATATGATTATGAAATTTTGTATAGTGATGAGAAGCTCAAATATGTGATATGTAGATATGGTAATTACTGTGAAAAGTGCAAACGTGTACATGATATATATGTGTGTTATATGAAAGTGATATTGTTTTGCAAAAGATGCTAACTTGCAGTGATAGTGCTCAGATAATCGATAAGTAATATGTGTGTTAAATTGGATATTTTGGCCTTGTGATTCTTGAAACCGTTGGATATAGTTGGCATGCCATAAGATTGTAAGTACTCACCTATATGTATAGTGATTTTGGGCATTGAGGCCTTGGGACATGTTTGGAGGGATAAGGGAGTGTGAGCTAAGCTCTATTCAACGGGACATGTTTGACTCTACAAGTCTGTGTGGTGTGATGGAGATCTGTGTATCCGATGTGTGATGGTAAAGCTCACTATAAGTTTTATAACTCAAGTGCCAAATTATCTTGTATTGTATATATATAGGTGTTGTGTGATGAATTCCTTAATAAATATATGTGGTTGTTATGCAATCTATCCTTATAAATGTTATGTAAATGAACTGTTAGACAATGCATGTTAAAATGTTACGCGTTACTAAACACAGGACTCTAATATAATATATGTATGTGGTTATTGTGGATGCATGATGGAATGTTTACATTGTGGATATTTCACTCATCACTGAGTTTGTTTAAGCTCACCCACACTTTACAACATTTGCATATTGGTAACGGCTCGGTGTGAGCGGTGTGGTTGTCCAAGGGAGTGATCCAAGAAAGACTCGTAAATTCTCGTAGGTATTCATTCAGTTATTTTCTTATTGGGAAATAAGGCAATGTGGTAGACTTGTTTAGTGCCATGATATGTTTGGATTATTTACCGGCTTTGTTTTGTTTCAGTTTTGGAAATTTATGAGTTTATATGTTTGCTTATGTTCACGAACCTTAAATGATGGCTTGATGTATCTTGCTCGGACATGTTTTGATTACTGGAACAGCTAAATTTAGACATTGGATGATTATTTATCGAAGTAAGTGATGATGATGCTTAGAAACTGTTTTGTAATGAGTTAAGTGCATATGTATGCTGCATTTTCATATCTAGGGGTAAAGGTACCAATATTCGGGATTTAAAATTGATATCTCTGTGTTTTAAAATGTGCACGGAGTTAGAATGGAGATTTGGTATCGATACTTTTGCTCGAGTATCGATACTTGAGGTTAAAGTATCAATATTTTATGAAGGGTACCGATAATTTTTAAGACATTGCGATTTTAGTCGAGAAACATAATACAAGTTTGGTATGGTTTTTCCAGGTGGTATCGGTCCCACATAGAGAAAATATCAATACCCTGATGTCAGTATCGATACCTACATACAAGTTTTGCAAATCTTGCCAAATGCATTTATTTATTTGTTTAATAATGATTATTTGACTATTTGATGTATGATTGAATGAAATAATGATAACTAACAATTATGATTGACTTAAAACCTATATGAATGATACTTCATGGATGTTTTGCTAAATTGAGGTTTTAATTGTTATAAATGACATGAGACGGTGATGTGGCATCCCGTATTTAGGCTTGGCGACCAGACCGGGTATAGGGTGTTACATTTGGTGGTATCAAAGCTCAGTTCATTAACTCTCAGGCTTAGGTGATTATTTTGTGTGTGGACTTTCGAAATTCATAAGTTTAAATTTCCTTATTTTCATGAAATGGCTGATATAAGTATGTTAGAATTGCATGAGAATTAGTTGAAATGATTTGATTAAATTGCATGAGGGGTAGGAACGAGAACACATTGCCTACTAAATTTTGCTTACAGGAACGAGACTTGGATCATTCCCCGCCACTCACACTGTTTATTTGTTTGTTTATATGCTAGATTATTAGACATGCCTTCTAGACGTGTTAACGTGAGAGCTAGTGTTCAAGAGGATGGTACACCCTCTGCACCTCCTGTGCCGTCGCGTAGAGTGAACATACTTGATGAGGGTGTAGGCCCTCTGATGGAAGCTATGATAGGAGCGTTTTAGCATATTGCTGGTGCTAACCTTGCTCCTACATCTGCCAATCCTGCACCTATTAACTGAGGTTTGCCACTTGAACGTCTTCGAGCATTGGGTGGTAAAGAGTTTTCTAGAGTGAAAGGTACTGATCTGACCGTAGCAGAGTACTGGTTGGAAGGAGTTGAAAGGATCCTCGAGCAGATGTCTTGTTCTGACGAGGAAAAGTGGGGTTGTGCTGTGTCTTTACTTGATGGTGAGGCTTATCATTGGTGGAATACTGTTAGGGGAGGTACTGTTTCTAATAGGTTGACTTGGAGCTATTTTCTCGATGTGTTTAAGAGAAAGCTTATGGGCAAGCAGTATATGGAGGCTCGTAAGCGTGAAATTTTAGATTTGATTCAGGGTGATGTGCTTGTGGTTGATTATGAGGCTGAGTTTGTGCAACTTAGTCAGTACGCACCTGAGATGATTCTTTTTGAGAGGGACTGTTATAAGAGGTTTCGTTTTAGGCTTAATCGCGAGATTCAGGTTTATTTGGTAGCTTAGAACGTGGAGGTGTTTGATAAGTTGGTTGAGAGGGTTAAAGAAGTTGAGGAGACTTTGGCTAAACTGCCTCGTTTTGTAGTCATTGATTCTAGTAAGAGAGTTTCTGATGGTGCGTCAGGTAGGCCGCGTAAAAGGAGGCGTGACCGTCATAGTTCTGGTAGATGTGCAAGACGTGGGTCTTGACCGAGCCAGTCTAGGCAGTAGAGTAGTACTGTGGTTGTGCTAGTGGTCCGACGAGTGGTTTTGTTGGCTGATTTGTGCACATTGTGAGTGTAGGCATTTTAGAGAGTGTCGTAAGTTGATGGGTGGATTTTTAAATGTGGTTCGAAGGAACATTTTCTAAGGGATTTTCTATTTAGAGTTAAGGTTTCATAGACAGAGAGTTCGACACCTGCTTCTGCGCCTGCTAGAGGCCGTGGTTGCGAAAAAGGTAATAGGAGACTGGTTGGGTAGCAGATTGTTGCTTATACAGTAACGTCGCAAGTTAAGGTTAAAGGTCTAGCTTGAGTTTATGCTGTTAGAGAGTCGGAGGATCAGGATCTAACTAATGTAATCGCAGGTACTTTCACTTTGCAGTCTACTCCATTATTTTCCTTAGTTGATTTTGGATCGATGCATTCGTATATTTTGAGTGAATTGGCATGTACATTAGAAATTACTATAAAGACTATTGGTTTAGGTATGACTGTCATTAGTTCTTTCGGTGATAGTGTGGTAGTGAATAAAATTTATCGTAGATGCCCTTTTATGATTCAAGGACATATTTTCCCCGTTGATCTTATGGAATTTGTAATATCCCGTTTTTAGTGAAATCAGAACAGTGGTTTTGAGACCACAAATCTAATATAAAAATATTTATTTTATTATTATTTTAATGTGTACAACATGTTAATATCACCGTACAAAAATTTCGTTAAGAAATTTTATTGGTTGCATGCTTAATTCGATAAAAAGGACTAAATTGCAAAAGGTGCAAAGTTAGAGTTCTATAGGTTAAAAGCACTAAATAGCTATGAAACTTAAATGTTTGAGCACTTGGATAGCAAATAGACCATTTTTAGTTTGAGTGGACAATTATGGACATTATACATGTGTTTTCAAAGGTTAATTACTAAGGTTAATTTTGTAATTTAATAAAACAACTTAAAATAAAATAAGTAAAAGAAAGATATCATCTTTCTTTTCTTTCTTCATTGTCGAAGTTTCACTTAAGGAATCCATTAACAATGCTTCAACATTTGGCCAACATTCATTCCCTTGCATGTGTGTATTTTTCATCTCGTTCTTAATGATTTCTATGTTTTTAAAGTCGTTGTAGCTTAATCTAGCTAGCCCGGGGATTAATTTGCAAAATTATTAAAAGTTTAGGGATTTACGATGAATGTGTATGTATTGCTTTTGATGTTTGATGAAAGAAAATGGTTATTTGTTGTTAGATAAACAACTTTTATTAAGTGTTTTTTGATGAAATTGTCATTTTGGAATTAAATTGAGAAATGTAAAATATTCATGGTATAATTTGTGAAATAATGAAATGTGTGGGTTACGACGAGTTCGTATGAAATTTGGCTAGGCTTGGGTAGGGGTGAAATTGCATGAATTTCATTTTATGAGCTTAAAGACTAAATTGTAAAGAAATCAAAACATTAGGGGCAAAAGGGTAATTTTGAAAAATATGAATTTGGATTGAATTGAATAGATTGGTTATTAAATTGATTTGAATTTATTCATTTAGATCAAGATAAAACTCGTATGACTTTAGATCGAGGCAAAGAGAAAGCTTCGGATTAACCGACTCCATTTTTACATTTTATCGTTGAGGCAAGTTCGTATGTTTGAATAGCATTTTAAAATTATGTATAAATGCTATTATTTTATAATATCAAATTGTGTCTCGATGAAAAATACAACGGAGTATCAACGATCATCGACCAATGAAAAGGGATAGCTTCGGTTATCAAAATATGAAAGGGATGGCTTCGGCTATCAAATTATGAAAAGGGATGGCTTTGGCTATCAAATTATGAAAAGGGATAGTTTCAGCTATCAAATTATGAAAAGGGATGGTGACGACCATCAACAATGAAAAGGGATGGTGGCGACCATCGAATTATGAAAAGGGATGGCTTCGGCTATTGAATTATGAAGAGGGATAGCTTTGGCTATCAACTTATGAAATGAGATGGTGACGACCATCAACAATGGAAAGGGATGGTGACGACCATCAAATTATGAAAAGGGATGGCTTCGGTTATCAAAATATGGAAAGGGATAGATTCGGCTATCGAACTATGAAAATTGGTGGTAACAACCATTGTGATTTTTACTTCGTGTGTGCTTCGGTAAGAGTTTTCGATGCAATTTACCTTAAAACTATGGAAGGTAGGAAATATGTGTTTTCATGACGATGAAAAATATAAATTCATATGATTTAAGCTTATGAATCATTTATTGCTCATGTTGGATTGGTACATATGTATTTTAAGATTGTGTATTATGTTGACAAGCATAGATTATATGTTACGAACTTACTAAGCATAACATGCTTACTTTGTGTTCATTTTCTATGTTTTGTAGTTAATCGGAAGCTCGTTCGGGTTGGAAAGTCGTCGGAGATCTATCACACTAACCATCAGCTATAATGGTAGATTTTAACATTTTTAAGTCTTGGTTATAATGACATGTATAGGTGTTTTTGTTGATATTGTAGCCATTATGTTTTGACATGTATATATGGATTTATGATTCTTAATAATTTGGCATTTTGATACTTGAATGTTATGTGTTGGAATGGTCAAGAAATTTTATGATATGAATGACCATTTTGGTATGTTTGAAAGTGGCAAATGTGGTACAAAATGGTATGGAATTTGGAGTGCAAATGTTAAATTATTAATGACTATATTATGCTTGTGTTTGGATATGTTTAATGTCATGAAAATTGAGGTGCCTAAGGGCATATTGGTTGTATGAATTAGAATTTTATTTTATTGGCTTGATTATGCGCATTTTATGTACATTTTTGAAGCTTGAATTGGGTGTATTCGAGTTGCACAAGTATGCACATTTTGGGTGAAACAATTGGCTTGAAAATAGTCTAATTCTTGTCCACAAGGCCAGAGACACGGGTGTGTGTCTCAGCCATGTGTAACACACGGCCAGGCGACACGGCCGTGTGTTCCCTGTAGCTTACAAAGGGTTGCAAGTCAGGCAGTTACACGGCCTAGCACACGGCTTGGCACACGGGCGTGTGAGGCCATTTCGAAGGGCACACCGCTTGGCACACAGGTGTTTGATTTGGCCGTGTGACCCAAGTCAGAGAGTTACACAGGCACGAACACGGGCTGGGACACAACCATGTGTCCTTACTTCGAATGTCCACACAGTCTGAGACACGGGCCTGTCTCTCGGCAGTGTGAACCCTGCAATTTGAAAATTTTCAAAATTTTTCAAAAAGTTTCATAAGTTTTTGATTTAGTCCCGATTTATTTTTAACGTGTTTTTAGGGCCTCAGGGCCCCGAATAAGGGACAATATGAATGAATTTGTTTGGTTTTGCTATGATTGATGACGTTTAAAATATTTGATTGTTTTAAATTGTAAACTCTAGTAATACTCCATATCCTATTCCGACGATGGATACGGGTTAAGGGTGTTACATTTAGTGGATCAGAGTTACGGTTTAGTCAATTCTCAGAATGAATGTAGCGTGTTGAGTCTAGATATACATGCCATTATATAACCTGAGATAATGTGATAACTCCTGACCCTTTTGAAACCTGTTTTCTTATAGTAATGACATCCAACCGAGCTTACTCCAATGAAGTTGAGAGTAACGCTCAAGCCTCCGTTCATGGAGTAGCGTCAAGCGGTATAAGGCCCGTATCTGAGGGCCAAGGAGGAGAGGCTAAGGAAGCCTTCTTCCAGATGATGAGTAAATAGTTTACCGAGTTTGAACGTATGAACTCGACTGATCAACAACCTCCACCCCCACCTATTCCCCAACCGGTTCTCTTCATTCCTCAAAGTTTAGAACCTTTACGAGTTAATAAGCCATCTATTGATAAGATTCGAAAGTACGGGGCTGAAGAATTTAGAGTTACAATTGATGACGATCCTGAGAGAGCTAAATTTTGGCTAGAGAATACCATTAGAGTTTTTGACAAGTTATCTTGTACACCGGTAGAGTGTGTAAAGTGTGCGGTATCTCTAGTAAAAGACTCGACATATCAGTGGTGGAATACTTTGATTTTGGTTGTATCGAGAGAGCGTATCGACTGGGAATTCTTTCAAATCGTGTTCAGAAAGAAGTATATAAGTTAGAGATTCCTTGATCTGAAACGTAAAAAATTTCTCGAACTTAAACTGGGCCGTATAATAGTGTCAGAGTACAAATGAGAGTTTGTTAGATTGAGCAAATATGCCTGGAAATGTATTCCAATTAAGGTTTCCATGTGTAAACGATTTGAGGAAGGATTAGACGAAGATATAAAACTTCTTGTTGGGATTCTCAAGCTGAAAGAATTCATTGTTTTAGTTGACAGAGCATATAAAGCCGATAAGCATAGCAAAGAGAAAAGAAAAGCTGATTTTGAAGCTAAAGACTCAAGAAAAAGATCAATTGGGAAATTGTATCAGTTATTGTCAAAGAGCTCGAAAGAACACCACAACCGTTCGATTGCTTCAGTGGGTTACCCTAATAGAGACCGAGGCAAACAGTATACGGGTTCAAAGACGCAAGCTACATCTGTAGCAAACGTAGGTAGCGTTAAAGATAATAAACCTGATTGCAAGGCAAAAGACGTGTTTCAATTGTGGTTCGTATAAGCATTTTATTCGTGATTGCCCGAAAATATCTGAGAAAGAAAAAGTTTAGAATGTTCGACCCAGCAACACTGCCACGAGGGGTAGACCACCTCGTAATCTTGGAAATATGAGTAGTAGCCGTAGTGGAACAAAAGATTCTACTGTGAGATCTAAAGCACGAGCACCAGCTAGGGCTTACGCTATCCGTGCACGAGAGGAAGCTTCTGCTCCAGATGTTATTACTGGTACTTTTTCTATCTTTGGCACTAATGTTACTGCTTTGATTGATCTGGGATCAACCCATTTGTATGTATAAATGAATCTAGTGTCAAGTAAGAATTTACCTGTTGAGTCCATTAAATTCGTGGTTAAAGTGTCAAACCCCCTAGGTCAGTATGTGTTAGTTGATAAGGTTTGCAAAAACTGTCCTTTGATGACTCGGGCTTACAGTTTTTCGGCTGATTTGATGCTATTGCCATTTGATGATTTTGATGTGAATTTGGGCATGGATTGGTTGACTCTGCAAGATGCTATTGTGAACTATAGATGAAATCTTATTGTATTCAAATGTCAGAATGGTGAGATGCTTCGGATTAAATCAGATAGTTTGAGTGGGTTGCCTATTGTTATTACGGCTATGTCAGCGCAGAGATATGTGAGGAAAGGTTGCGACACTTACTTTGCATATGTAATGGATTCTAAACTGTCTGAGTTGAAACTTGAATCAGTACTTGTGGTTTATGAGTATTCTGATGTGTTTCCAGAGGTTGAGTTTGAGTTTGCTATTGAATTAGTACCGGGAACATCACCGATATCAATAGCACCTTATAGAATGGATCCTATTGAGTTGAAAGAGTTGAAAGCACAGTTGCAAGAATTGACAGATAGGGGTTTTGCTCGACCCAATTTTTCACCTTGGGGTGCACCGGTTCTATTCGTTAAGAAAAAGGACGGATCAATGAGATTGTGTATTGACTACCTCCAGCTCAATAAAGTTACAATCAAGAATAAATATCCATTGTCGCGAATTGATGATCTGTTTGACTAGCTGAAAGGTGCAATAGTATTCTCGAAGATTGATCTTCATTTTGGCTACTATCAGCTACGAGTTAAAGATTCTGATGTGTCGAAAACTGCATTCAGGACCAAGTACAGACATTATGAATTTTTTGTGATGCCATTTGGTTTAACTAATGCACTTGCAGTATTTATGTATTTAATAAACATAATCTTCAGATCGTATTTAGACAGATTCGTTGTGGTATTCATTGACAATATTTTGATTTATTCACGAGATGAGTCTGAGCATGTCGAGCATTTGAGAATTGTACTGCAAATCCTACATGATAAGCAATTATTTGCCAAGTTTAGCAAATTTGAATTTTAGCTCTGGGAAGTCGATTTTTTGGGACATATTGTATCAGCTGAAGGCATTAGAGTTGATCCAAGTAAAATTTCAGGAATTATTGACTAGAAACCTTTGAGAAACGTATATGAAGTAGAAGTTTTCTGGGATTAGTTGGTTATTACAGAATATTTGTCCAAGGATTCTCGATGATTGCAACACCGATGACAATACTTTTACAAAAAGATGTGAAGTTTGAATGGTCTGAGAAGTGTCAAAAAAGTTTCAATCAGTTGAAAGCATTTTTAACCGAGGCACCAGTACTAGTTCAGCCTAAATCGGGTAAAGAATTTTTTATATTCAGTGATGCATCTTTGAATGGCTTAGGTTGTGTTTTAATGCAGGTAGGTAAAGTGATAGCTTATGCTTCTAAACAGTTAAAGTTGCATGAAAAAAATTATCCAACTCATGATTTAGAATTGATAGCTATTGTATTTGCGTTAAATATTTGGCAACATCATTTATACGACAAAAAGTGTCATATATTTACCGATCATAAGTATCCTTTGCCTCGAATTGATGATTTGTTTGATCAGTTCCTAGGTGCAATGGTGTTTTTGAAGATTGATCTTAGATTTGGGTATTATCAGTTGAAGATGAATGAGTCTAATGTGTTGAAAACTGCTTTTTAGACTCGGTATGGGCATTATGAGTTTTTGGTGATGTCATTTGGTTTAACTAATGCCCCTGCTGCATTCATGGATTTAATGAACCGAGTATTCCATTCGTACTTGGATCAAATTGTGGTGGTCTTTATAGATGATATTCTGGTGTATTCTCGTTCTGAGGAGGATCACGACAAGCATTTAAGGGTTTGTTTTGCAAATTTTGCAAGATAAATAGTTGTATGTGAAGTTAAGTAAGTGTGAATTTTGGCTTAAGGAAGTGGCATTCTTAGGTCATATTGTATCGACAAAAGGGATTCGAGTGGATCCTAATAAGATTGTGGCGATCTTAGAGTGGAAGCCGCCCATGAGTGTTATCGAAGTTAGGAGTTTCTTGGGTTTAGCTGGTTATTATCGTAGGTTCGTTGAAGGATTTTCTTTTATTGTTGCACCTTTAATGAAACTACTTCAGAAAGATATGGTGTTTGAATAGACTGAGGCTAGGCAGAGGAGTTTTGACTAAAGTACTAGTATTGATTCAACCAAAACCTGGAAAGATTTTATAGTTTATAGTGATGCTTCGTATTCGGGTCTTGGTTATGTGTTGATGCAAGATGGAAAAGTTGTGGCTTATGCTTCGAGATAGTTGAAGACTCATGAGCGTAATTATCCTACTCATGATTTGGAGTTAGTTGTCGTGGTTTTTGCACTTAATATTTGGAGTCATTATTTGTATGGGGAGAAGTGTGTTATCTATACGAATCATAAAAGCATTTAGTACCTCCTCACTCAAAAGGAGTTGAATTTAAGGCAAAGGTATTGGGTTGAGTTGTTAAAGAATTATGATTGTGTGATAGAGTATCATTCGGGCAAGGCGAATGTGGTTGTTGATGCTTTGAGTAGAAAGTCGATGGCAGAGTTGAGAGCAATGTTTGAACGCTTAAGTTTGGGTAGTGATAGTGGCTTGTTAGCTAAACTTCAAGTAAGGTTGACTTTGTTACAAAAAATCAAGGAGAATCAGTCTTTAGATGGGGAGTTATCGAAGTGGATTCGACAGGTCGAGCAAGGTATTAAGGGGGATTTTGATGTTCATGATAATGGTATTTTGAATTTTCGAGGTATGTACAGGCTTAAGGGAAGTGATTCTTACTGAGGCACGTAGTATCCCATACCTTGAAGTGTGATGCTACGAATTATGTGACTTGATGTTTGGTTTGTCAAAAGGTGAAATCTGAACATCAGTTTCCTTCGGGTTTGATGCAACCGATTGCGATTCCTAAATGGAAGTGAGAAAGGATTACTATGGATTTTTTTTTGGGTTTGCCTTGGACTCCGTCGAGGAAATATTCTGTATGGGTTATAGTTGATCAGTTTTTAAAGAGTGCGCATTTCTTAGCTGTGCGTACTAACTATTCTTTACAGAAGTTTGGTGAGTTGTATATAGTGGAGATTGTTCGTCTTTATGGAGTTCCAGTTTTGATTATGTTGGATAGAGATTTACGCTCTACATCGAGGTTTTGGAAGAGTTTGCAAGAAGCTTTGGGATCGAAGCTTATTTTTAGTACAGTTTATCATCCTCAAACAGATAGTCAATCTAAAAGGGTAATTCAAGTTCTAGAAGATATGTTACGAAGCTGTGTGATCGAGTTCAGTGGCAATTGGGAGCGATATGTACCGTTGGCAGAGTTCGCTTACAATAACAGTTTTCAAGTGAGTATTCGTATGGCATGTTTTGAAGCATTGTATGGTAGGAAGTATAGAACTCATCTGTGTTGGACAAAATTGAATGAAAGACGTGTTGTCAGACCAGATTTAATTTGTGAAATGGAGGAGAAAGTAAATTTGATTTGTGATCATTTGAAAGCAACGTCTGATAGGTAAAAATCATATGTGGATTTGAAACGAAGAGATATTGAGTTTCAAGTTGGTGGTAAGGTGTTCTTGAAAGTGTCACATTAGAAGAAAGTTTTGAGGTTTGGTAGGAAGGGTAAGTGAAATCAAAGATATATTGGACCTTATGAAGTTTTAGAGAGGGTTGGTTTGGTAGCTTATCATCTGAAGTTACCGCCAGAACTTGAGCGAATTCACAATGTTTTTCATTTTTCGATGTTGCGAAAGTATCGTTCGGATCTGTCGCATATAGTGCCAATTCAGGAAATTGAAATTTGAGATGATCTTACTTCTGAAGAAGAACCAGTTGAAATTCTAGCTCGTCAAGAGAAGGTCTTGCGTAATAAGAGAGTCTCGTTGGTTAAGGTTTTGTGGTGCAACCACAAGACTAAATAAGCTACTTTTGGAAGCCAAAGAGGCGATGAAGCAAAAATATCCTTATCTGTCTAGTTCATGTAATTTCGAGGACGAAATTCTTTTTAGAGGGGGAGAATTGTAACACCCCAAAATAGGGCCTATGAGTTTTAGGGGTACTTTAGAAAGTTTAACTCTAGAGTGCTTGGAATTACGTAGCATGGTAAACCGGAGTTCTATTCGACTATGGCATTATAACTGTTAAACCAATTTTTGAAAAATTGTTCTAGAAACCTTTAATTTTAGAAAAATGATTGAATTGCAACAAAGTCGAAATAGTAAGCATTTATGCTGCAGTTTTACCAATTTTTGAAATTGAACTTAAAAACCCCATTCCCAAGTTTGTTTTCACGATAGGTTTTCTCCAAACACCAAGCTTGTCGTCCTTTGCTTTTCCCTTGCTATTTCAATTGATTTTTGATTCCCAAACCATAATACTTTGATTTCCTATCATTCGCAAGTCAATTACCTTCATAAATCATTAAGAAAAATAGTCAAAAGCTTCCTAGATTTCATCATTGTAACACCCCTAACCCGTATCCGTCGCCGGAATAAAGTTATGGAGCATTACTATATAAGCGTGTCATAAAACATACATTTCCAAACATTAAAATAAACATAGCATAATCCATTCATATACATGCATATTGTCCCTTAATCGGGCCCTCAAGGCTTTAGAACCACTTTAGAAACGATTCGGGACTAAACTGGAAACATTTGGAACATTTAAGAAAAGTTAGAACAATTGAATTGCAGGGGTTACACGACTGTGTGACACACGGCTAAGACACACGCATGTGTCTCAGGCCATGTAACAATCGAAATAGGGACACACGATCGTGTCCCAGCTCGTGTAACTCTCTGAGTTGGGTCACACGGCCAAGCCACACGCCCGTGTGCCTGGCTGTGTAACTGCCTAACTTGAAACCTTTAAAACCTACAGGGGACACACGGTCATGTCACATGACCATGTGCTATACATGGCTGAGACACACGCCCGTGTCTTAGGCCGTGTGGACATGAAATTGGCCAAAATCAAGCCATTTCCATCACCCATTTCAAACATGTACCTACAAGCAATTTACATCTATGATCAAGGCACAAAAACATACCAAAACATGCATAATATGACCAATTTCAATAGACCTTTAATCCATCCAACCAATATGCCATATAGGCACCTCAACCATAATCAAACAAATATACCAAAACATGTGCATATTTGATTGCATTGCTACCATTTCAAAACATACCATACTTGACCTATACCATGTCAATATAAACTTACCATTTGGACCTT
>CM025149.1:36529147-36543082 GCA_013467495.1 Gossypium gossypioides | reverse complement strand
ATGGAAGGTATTAAAAATTTATATTCTTTCCAAAAGAACATTGACTTCCATAAATATTAACTCTGAGAAAGTAGTTGCGAATCGTGTCCGCCAAGCAATACTGTCCTCTAGGTGATATTATCCGCCAGACAATACTGTTTGCCATTGATGTATGTAGGATGGTATACGTCCATTGTATTTTGCGTGAAGTTTGTTGGCTTTAACCATTGGGTGTGACCCTGTAGGCTATTGTAACGTTAGTAGTAATACTAGAACATTTCTAATGTTACAAGCAATGAGTGACATCTAACAATGCATCATTCTTACCCAAGTTACAAGAAGTCGTGATTCGACATAACTTTTTTGTGATAAATTTTTCATTTATTATATCCTTTTATCTTTTATATTTAGATTGAATACAAGACATGGAATAGTCACACTTGTATAGTCCAATCTCCTATTTCTTGATATTCTGAGTAAACTACAATAAACAAATACGTGTAATGTCTTTTCTTCTGAATGAAGAAGAAAACAATGATGGAGAGGTTTTAGGGTTCAAAAGA
Source organism: Gossypium gossypioides (assembly GCA_013467495.1). Lineage (NCBI taxonomy): Eukaryota > Viridiplantae > Streptophyta > Magnoliopsida > Malvales > Malvaceae > Gossypium > Gossypium gossypioides. Next base: position 36,542,540 of record CM025149.1, on the reverse strand, counting down.
TGACTTCTTCTTAAGAGTTGGATGCCCCTTTGATGTGAAATGAGTGCTCTATTTATACTTAGAGTTCCCAACCGTCCAAAGCTAAAATTAGAATTCAAAATCCCTTTTTTTTTTCTTCCTTGAGTGGTCAACCTTTAGGAATAGGAATGGAAGGAGTCAAATTGCTATTTTTGGAGGGGAGGAGTTACCATCCCCTTGTATTCCTCATTGGGTGGTTGGTTGACTCCTTTTTTCAAGGTGGAATGTTGGAATGGAGTGAGACCAAGTCCCCCTATTCATTGGTAACTTGGAGAGCCGGTTGCACTTCATTGTTGGACCAGGGCTTTTGCTCTTTTATGGGCTGTATTTTGGTGCTCAAGACTTCTTGGGTTGGACCTTAATTCATTCTGATGCCCTAATGACAATTCCCGAGACTTCTAGAAAATTAACGACTCTACCCAATATGTGACTTTTCCCAAATGGACCTTCAAAACATATAAAGCATAGTATTTAGCATAAAATTTATTAAAATAACATAACTTCATAGTATAAAATAATTATTGTAAAATAATGAACAATAACTATGAAAATGTTAAAAATGACCTAGAATTTGCCTAAATTATAAGTTAAAAAGTACTTAAGATAACTCTATTCATAGAACAAGTGGAAAAAGTGGTGGATGATATTGACAATCATATATCAAAAGGTAGACTTAAAAAATGCCTTCAAATTATTGAAGATAAGGCTCAAAATACAGTTGGTGCTGCATGCTTGATTGGAGATTTCATTGACGATGTTTTTTTCATTACTATTTACCTAATCCATTTTCTTTTCAGTATTTTTAATTAATTATTGAAAATAGGAATAGCTAGTGAATATTTTATGAAGATTATCATGTCTAATAATCTATTGTATAAAAATAAATGTGGAGTTAAATTAATGGACTCACATGATTGTTCCATGTAAAACTGATCTTGATTCACTGGTCTGAGACAAGATCACATAATAGAAATTGTCCACTTTTTACTGCCTAAATTCTTCCATCTTGTAGAGAAATGCGAGTATTGTTTCATGAAGAAACTTATTTCCTCTTGTACACGACCTTAATCTCAATTATAGCCAAATTAATTATTTATGGTTGAATCTCTTTCTATCTTTTTATTTCTCATATGAACAAAAGATAAGAAAAAATTAATGTCGAAAAGTCATGTTCATTAATGGTAGAATGCGATATCTTATTGTTAATGGCAAATGCCATCATCTCTAATTGCTGCATGGCAATTTCTTTTGTTTTAAAACTCCAACTCGCTTTCTTAACTTCCCAAGGAAGCATATATATATATAAATTTGAAACTCAAACATCCTTATAGGTGGTTATATAAAAAGCATCTTGATGTGATGCTTGATTATATTAATTTGGATCACGTATCACCCATTATGGGCAGATTCGGTTTAATATTTCCAACATCTCTCACTCACACATAATGGGTACAATACTTTCGTAATCAATAGCAAGAGGTCAATAGTTATTCTCTCTACAAAATTCATATAAGAAAATAGGTCGTGCATTAATCTACCCGACATACCTTTAATCTCATATATGTACTTAACACACACATACACACACATGAGTATGCTTTCATGAAACAAAGTACCAAGCTTTTAAATGCATTAATTAGTATAAACAATGACACAAATGAGAAAAGTGTTGTCTGAATTGAACAACTTAACAAGTATACTAATTTTATGCGTTCCCAAATATTTGACATGTTCATTATATAATCTCTTGGTATTGATCTTGTAAATTGATCTACAATTATCTTATGCATAGTTATGTACTACATGTTGGCTTTCTTTTGTGCAACCATGTCCCACTTAATTATTCTTGGTATCTATATGTTTGGTCCTTGACATTATATGGGATTCTTCATGAACGCGATTGTAATTTGAATGTTTTAAAAGATGATTGAGATTTGAATATTATCAACTAAAGGTAAAAGAATGTGATGTGCCACTTTTTGAACGAGATACGAGCATTATGAATTCCTAGTGATGCCATTTGGGTTGACAAATGCTCTTGTGGCATTCATGGATCTTATAAACTACATTTTTCAATCATATTTGGATTAGTTCATAGTAGTGTTTATAATCTGTCGTAATTTGATACGGTAAATTAGGATTTTTCGGTATAATTAAAGAGCTTATTCTCAAGTAAAGTAGTGTTTTTTCCATTATTTTTCGTAGTTTTTAGGTTTTAGGTTAATAGGTGTAAATGCCTTGTTTTTACTCATTTTGAGATTCAAATTGGCCAAAAGTGCCATTGGGGCCTTAACATATGGTTGAGTGATGTAGGGATGTGTTGGAGGCTGAAATTGAGTAAGAACGGCACCAAAGGAAAGGGTATTACGATAATTAAACCTTGGAATCGCGATACCTCCAACAGACCCAAGATTGGAGGTCACCCTTCAGTGGTATTGCGATATCCACTTCGGGTATCATAATATCCACCTTCCAAGAAGCGTCCTAAGTTCAAGACTGTCCGAGGTATCACGATATCCTATTCCTTGGTATCACGATACCAATATCATGAAAGGACAAAAATTAACAAAAAGGGTAGTCTTTTTCCACCCGAAGCACCAATCATTAAAGGCTCGTTTAAGGGTATTCTGGGCACAAGAATAGGGTTAGAATAACTGCTTATATTAGCCAAAATTTGGCTGAGACTAGGGTAGTTTTAGCTTAGAGTTTTCTTTAGTTTTCTCTTAGCTTTTCTTTCTCTTTTTCTAAAGTTTCTTATTTTCATTTCCTTAGCTATAGATTTAACATTTCTCTGCAAATTTTCTTCTTTTTCTAGTTATTCTTAGTGTTAGTTGAGTTAGTTATTACTATAGTTTAGGTTTATTTACACTTTCAATCTTTGTACCTTGGTTGTAAGAAATTTTTAGCTTTAGTTTAATGTATTTCAATTTCTTTCACTTTGTACCTGTTAAAGTCCGTTCCTTTCATATTTATTGCTTTATATTTTCTTGAATGCTTCTCTTTTCATGCTTTTTAAGTTTTCTTGCAAAAAAAATCTCAACTTTCACCTTTTTCTTAAACTTTTCTTTACTGGCTTTCTTCATGTTCTTCATTTCCATGTTCATTAGCTTTATTTTCAATATGAGTAACTAAACTTTTAAAGAGGGTTGGTTGATGAAGATGTGGTGAGTTGATTTTTGGATAAATGACCAAATCATAATAAATTGGACACATTTGAATGAACCTAAAAACTAGAGATTGACGACCTTAAGGGAATATCTAGACATGTGAGACCGAAAGGAGATCTTGTTGGGCTGAGACCGAAAGGAGATCTTGTTGGGCACCAATTCATTAGTCCCAAGTTAACTGGTGAGATAATCCTGATTAATTAGTCTTTCGTTCATTAGTCTCTCGTTCAAGACCATACTATCGCTGGGACAGACGTTGAAGGATACACAAGGACGGGCTTTGAAGCGAGAGGCTTGATTGATTAGAAATGTTAAGCAATGAATAGGATAAAACTCTATTTTGATCGAGCCCACTTCTTTCAATTCCCTACTTTTGCTTACTTGAGATGAGAGCTTGAATCAACAATAACTAGAACTGGGAAAGGATGAATCTAAGAAGATTTCATCGAACCTTACAAATGGAATAAGCTACTAGAACTTTGTCTGTCAAAGGAAAATAAAATAGAATCATACCTTAGTTCAGAATATCCCTACTCGTATGTAGGAGGAGCTACTGCCTTCCTTCCAATCGGTTCTAAGAGCAAAGGAAACGATAAAGGTGAACTTTCATTGGTGCTTTCCCTACACGTATGTCTAACTTGGTCAAATTGAGATCGAGAGGTAATATGAAGCCATTTTGGAAGTTTAAGCGATTTGGATCCTTAATTTGAGGATTAGTGAACCATATTGAGATCAGCCAACCACCATTTGTTATTTAATTGTTAATTTCATTACTTTGCACATTTTACAATTTAATCATTATTAGTTAGGTAGTAGATTAGTTTAATTTCCCATGACCTTATGATTAGCCGTAATATAGTTTTTTGCGATTAGTTAGTTAGACTTCTTATTTTACACACACGTTATTTAGAAATTGTTCAATTAACGATTCTCTTGGGTTCGATCCTTGGATTCGATCCTTGAAATACTCTAGTGTTCCATTATAACACTACAAGTATTACAATTGATCTGTCACACTTGCAGTAAATTCGTGATACTTATATTCGTTTCATGTCCTACTTCATGATTTAACTTCTTTGGTATCCTATGACATTTACTTATAATTTATTTCACTAAGAATCTATCACATGTTTATGACTAAGGAGATTTTTAGGATGTTACAAATCAACTGACACACGACTTAGAGTTATCTGTTGTTGTATTTGCATTGAAAATCTGGCAAAGTTACCTATATGGTAAGAAATGTTATGTCTACATCGACCATAAAAGTCTCAAATATCTCCTCACCCAAAAGAAGTTAAATTTGAGACAGTAAAGATGGATTGAACTGCTAAAATATTATGATTGCGTGATTGGCAATCACCTTGGTAAGGTGAACGTCGTTGTAGATGCCTTAAGTTGGAAATCAATAATTGAGTTACGACTCATGTTTGCTCATTTGAGATTATGTAATGATGGAGGTTTGTTAGCTGAATTGATAGTGAGACCAGATTTAATTAAGCAAATAAGGGAAGCTTAATTATCAGACATTAAATTGGCCGATAAAAGAAAGCTAATTGAGAAAAATGATTTCAGGGATTCTAGCATCAGTAAGGATGCTTATCTATGATTCAATAATCGAGTATGTGTACCTAATAATGATTAATTGAAGTGTCAGATTCTTCGGGAAGCTCATTATGGTCCATTTTCTTTACACCCTTAAGGTACAACAATGTATTAAAATTTATGAGATTTGAATTGGTGGCAGGAAATAAAAAGAGAGATCATTGAATATGTAGCTAAATACTTGACATGTTAGAGAATCAAGACCGAACATCAGGTTCCATCCGGTCTACTTCAACCCATTTCAATTACTGACTGAAAATGGAAGCGAGTGATGATAAACTTTGTTTCAAGGTTACCTACTTCACCGATGAAAAGAATACTATCTGGGTTATCGTGGATAGGTTAAAAGTTGGCTCAATCTAGCTCTGAGGACCAAATTGGAGACTTCAAAAGCTGATTGAGGTTTACATTCAGGAGATAGTCAGGTTGCACAGTGTTTTGGTGTCGATCATATTAGATAGAGATCCTCGTTTCACGTCGAGATTTTGGAAACAATTGTAGGAATCTCTGGGTACGAGATTATATTTCAATACAACCTTTCGCTCTCAATCAGACGACAGTCTGAACGTGTTATGCAAGTTCTTGAAGATTGTTGTGAGCTTGTATAATTAAGTTTGGAGGTAGCTGGGAGCGTTACCTACCATTGGTTGAGTTTTTACATAATAATAACTTACGGTTCAGCATCTAAAGGTCTCCATATGCTCTATATGGTCGAGGTGTCAAACACCATTATGTTGGATCGAATTGAGCGAGAAAAAGTTAGTTGGGCCAGATTTGATTGAAGAAGCTAAAAAAAAGGTTCAATTGATCCGAGATAAATTAAAAGCAACTTCAGATCGACAGAAGTTATATATGGATTTAAAATGAAAGATATCAAATATTCAATCAGGGATAAGGTATTTCTGAAAGTGTCACAATGGAAAAAGGTTTTGCACTTTGGTCGTAAATGAAAGCTAAGTCTAAGGCATATTGAGTCGTATGAAATTGTCGAACAAGTTATTCTGATAGCTTATAGTTTGACATTATCTCCAAAACTAGAAAAAATCTATAACATGTTTCGTGCTTTTATGCGTCGTAAGTATCGGTCGAACTTATCGCATGTAATTCCAGTTGAATCAATTGAGGTTTAACCCGATTTATCATATGTAGAAGAACCAGTTGAGATTTTGGTTTGGGATGTAAAAGAATTACTAAATAAATGAGTACTGCTAGTAAAGGTTATATGGCAAAGTCATAGTATTGAGGAAGCCACTTGGGAATCCAAGGAATCGATATAGTTGAAATATCCCCACATCTTTTTAGGTAAATTTCAAGGACGAAATTTCGTAAAAGAGGAGAGAACTGTAATGACCCAAATTTAGACGACGTTAGAAAATTTGGTCTTAGAATTGAATTTATTAAATTGAATTACTAAAAAATTAGAATCAAATGATTACGTATCGAGTAAGGAAGTATAGGGTCAAATTATTATGTGAAATTAAATTAGAGTGGTAATTAATTATAGTATAGGGACTAAATTATAAAGTAAATAAAATGGATATGATTGATTAAAATACATTAAAGGGTTGATTAAAATACATTAAAGGGTCTTAATATATAAATATGCCAAGGAATTTGGAGTTATTAAAGCTTTTCAAATTCATGTTAATGTTTAAATAGAAAGTATGTCTTCACTTTCCAACTAACTTATAACTTAATAAGTAATTAGATTAAAAAATTAATTAGATTAATTAAGTTGCTAATTACTCATATATATACATAAAGATATTGGGAGAGAGAAAGTAAAAATATAGCTTTATTTCTTTCTTATTCACCGTCCAACAAAGAAGAAAAACAAACAACTTTCTTTTTAATTTTACTATTGCCGCGTGACCGCCTATAAACGAGTTATCGTTTATAAAATAAATATAACACCAAAATATTAGAATTAAGAATGGCTGTGTTCGCAAGTGCATGGGTCAAATTGTAATGTAGATTGTACAATGAGATACATAGAAGTATTACAATGATTGTACCTAAGGGAGGATGAAATAAAGAACAAAAATACTTTTTACAATAATAAGTCTAACTAGTAATAGTTAATTCCTATATTACAAGGGATCATAAAATAGACTTAGAAGAATAAAAATAAAGAAAGAACAAAGTAAATAAATAAAGAAAAATAAACAAATGAATTAAATCGATAAACCAATAAGGAAGATTAACTCGCTTTAGGGTTTGTAACAAATTTTAGTTGGGGTCTAGAGTGGATTAGTCATCGATTAAGCAATTATTACCTCCCGGCTCTAATAACTTAATCGATTGGTTGATACTCTCTTATCTTTCGACCTCACTTTCTCAACTAGGATAAATTACAATTTACTTAGTTCGATTTGTCTCCCGACCTCTTCTAGCCTATTATAACTTATTATGATTGTCAAGCCTAATTGTTTAAGAACACATAATTTATACCAACTAATCCATCTCAAGAAATCCCAAATCCTCTATTAATCACATCCCCATCCACTCATTAATCTCTCCTAAGGGATTTAGTCACTCATGTTATTCATAATCTCAACTGTGATTGAATAAACCATGTGAGAAACATGATCGGTTCAAAGAAGAAAAAAAATGTGGATAATTGTGAATTGAGTATCAAATGGGGAATAGAGTAGGAAATCTCTTAATTTGAATAATGAAATAAAAAAAATGTAAAGATAAATATAAACTGAATATTTTAATTAAATAATCAAATCCTTGAATCAAAACTGATTCAAGAAGAAGAATAAGAAAGTATTTAAAAAGCCAAAAAGAAAATAAGCTAAAATTATTTCTAAACTATGAGGGTTTTTTAAGGCATCTAGGATGACTTGATAACATTCAACCTCTAATGTCTTATTTATAGAGGTGTTGGTAGCCCAAATTTGGTCTTCAGCATGTCCTAGGTCTTCGTATAAGTCTTACTGCGCGGATAAAAATAACTTGAAATACTTGGGCAGCACATCGGCCTTGTGTCGTGCCACACCCCTTGTGTTGCGTGACACGACATTCAAATAGTGCCTTGTCTCATTCCTTTGGTGCTTTAACGTCTCGGGAAACTTATGCATCACTCGACCTTTGCTTCCACATCAATTGGGTCTTTATATCTCTATCCTACACACTCAATTAAACTAATTAGCACAACCTAAGGCCCATGTCGGCTTATTAGGTCACAACACCTAAAAAATGTGTTAAAAACACTTATTTTTATTAACTTTCTATCATAAGGCCTAAATACTGAAAACGTAAATTAAAAACCTAAATTACTTAGAAAATAAGCTCATTAAGTGTAAAATTGATTCGAATTAACTACTACATTTAACGACAGGTCAAATACCCCCACATTTAAGTCTTTGTTTGTCCTCAAGAAAACTATTCAAAAACTAAAACATAAAACAAGAAATAAGCATGCAAGAAAAAGAAAGTGTACTTGAGCCGACTTGATACACGAGATTGGGTCTAAGCATCAACATTAGGATGATTTATCTAAATATATAACTCTAGCTAGACATTTAAACAATCCAATGTTTTTCACACCTAAACAGATTAGTTTAATAAATTACAAAGTAACCAAGTCAAAGAAAATTAAATATAAAGCTCCATCGAAATGTATATATGAATATAGTACCTATTTTTGCAAAGTATAGTTAGTTCGAATAATTTTCTCCTACTCGGTTTATTTTTCTCCATGTTTTGAACTCTAATGCTGTATTATTTCCCCGATAACCCTTATGATTTTTTTCTTTGTGCCAATATACTCGAGATTGTTCTCAGACACTTTTTATAATGGTTATAAGTCAGACTGCACCGTGTCAATAACCATGGATTTTATCGAGTATTGTCTATTTAATTTGAACCATTATAATTCTACAAATATAATTACCTATTCATACCTATCTTTATCACTTGGTATATTTAATTTCTTTTACCTATCTACAGTGTAATAAACTGAACTAATTAATCTAAATATAAACAATCTAAATTATTTAATTTCAAGCTAGATTTACAATTTAAACAAACGACCTAGGTATATGCTCCTAACCAATCACTTGTATTTATACAAGCTTTAATACAAACATGCAATTAAAAAGAAAATAAAAAATTTAAAACTAAAAACAAGGAAAAGAAAATAACTAAAAAGAAATTTTAAAATTTTTTCCAATTCAGCCCCACAATTTTTTTGACACATTGTCCCTAAGATATAAGGGAAAGAGATTACTCAATTTTCTTGATTCGTGCAATACAATTGGTGAGACTACTCCTCTTTCTTGGTTTTAGCTCTATATTGTTGTGCCATCAGAATTTGGGTTCCTACTAGGAAAAACTAAACACACTATATATGTAACTAATATTAAATTCTACAATATTTAAGAACTAAAACATTTCAAATGAAAATATTAAGTTCAAATTCAAATAGAAACAAAAACTTAAATGAAATTGTTTAAATTTAGTCAGAGCCAGGATTCGACGCTTCGTCCGCTTTGCATTGTTCGTTTTTCGGCTCTTCCTCCAGATCTTCTTCAGAATCTTCATCTTCCTCCAATTCCCTCTCCTTCTTCACCTTGCTTGATTCGGTTGTTACCTCATACTTGGCTGCTGGGAATAATGGCAGCTTCAGCCCACTTTTCCTTGCATAGTCTTCAAAGATTGGTCTAACTTCTTGCATCCATCGCATGATCCATTCCGAATCGGATAACAAATTGTTACCTTGATGTGTTTTGGTTTTTATCGCCCTTTTTCGTTTTCGATTCCCTATGAGATATTCCACACTCGATTCCAAGATCAAAAACTTACTTGGTTGAAGGACACGACCTGCTTGTCTTATTGACACCTTTGCTTGTCGGCATATGGATGTTACTAAGTGCAGGAAAAATGTTGTTTGTTTATATTGGTTGGATTGAATCTTTTGGCTATTATGTAAATATGTTATTTTTTATAATAGTTTGATTGTGTGAATTGGTTGGTTAAGTGTTGATGCATTGAAGGTTATGATTTGGTGATATTTGAATGTGTTTAGATAGGTTAATTAGATTATTATGTTTTAAGATAAATTTTAGGTATGTTTGGGTTTAATTGGTTATGATTTTGGATGTTCGAAAGTATGCAATTTTTGGCTATTTGACTATTAAGTCTCGAGACAGAAAGAATTTGTCTCAAGACCGATAGAACAAATTTCTCTTAATTTTGTATTCAATATTTTAATGTCTCAAGATATATCTAGTTAGTTTTGAGACAATTGCTTCTAGGTCTCGAGACAAATGCATTTGTCTAGAGATATAAGTACATTGAAGCTAAATTAATTTTGTCATGTTCTAGGTCTCAAGACAAGATCCTCTTGCCCCGAGACATTCAAACATTTAAGAAAAAAAATAGGAAAATAGGGAAGGTCAATCTCGAGACATAAAAGACCTTACCTCGAGACACAACATGTATTGTCTCAAGACATGTTAACTTCAAAGCTAAAATTTCCAAAATAATTTATGGTTTGTAATGAGGCATAACCTTGGAACTGCTCGAAAAAATTTGGTTTGAAAATAGTTTTCTTGCACAACGGAAAATAAAAATTTTGAAAACCAAACTGGTTTGTGATTTTTATAGCAATAAACCCTTTTTTGAAATCGCACCTGTGTTTTCAACTAAACAAATCCTTGTTGTTCATGACTTTCAACCGAATGACCTTTTTCCGCTATTCTCATACTATAAACTTATTCGAGTTTGGGCTCGAATAATTCGAATCAAACATAGAACTAGAAATAGTTTTCTTTAGTTTCAGTGTGAAAGCAAAATCTCTTTTCAATAGAAACTGGTAGAACTATTTCTGGAAAATAGAATTTATACTTTATAGAATAAAACTTTCACTATTTTCGGGCAAAGTAACTATATCTTGGATTTTTATCTTTAGCCGTATCGATGCCATCTATTTCTAGGGAGAAAAGGTGAAAACCTAGTTGAATTGTAAAAGTCTATTTCAAATAGAAAAATGAACTTCTAGTCTAACTAGAAGCATATGGCGTGGCAACCCTAATTAATAATACTAGGCTTTGTCGTCCCTCTTTTTAACATGAGGGGATTTTGGGCCATTCTCATATCGGGTCCAATTACAAGTACTTCTTAGACTTTTAACCTAGTACTTTATAATTTGTTCCAACCCGATATTTGTTTTTCCATTTCCCAAAATAAATATCTTACCAATTAAATAATTTTCTCAACCCAATTCCAATTCCGTTAAAATCATGGACTTTACCGTAAAAGAATCTATGAGAAAATATATTTAATATTTCTACATTCAACTGATTTACTATGACCAAATAATTTAATTCTATTTTTCAAATTTCATTTAATTTGAAAATCATAAATTCATTTCCAGGTCATTTTTTATTTTGGAGAAAACCATATTTTTCAAATGTTTCCCATTTCCCCATTTTTATTTTTGTTTCGGAGAAAATCACATCTTTCAAATATTTCTCATTTTTCCATTTTTACTATTTTTATCCATTTCTATTCATTTGATTCAACATGCAATTCATTTTCGGTTTCAACGAGCTAGTGAAGGGACCGACTAGACATATGCAATTAGGGCTCAAATGATTTATAATGAAGTTTCAGCTTTTTGCCTATTAATAATAAAATCATTTAGTCATGAAATCATTCCACTATAGTATCGTAGCTGAGTTCTCCCCAACGACATATCATTACGAAAGCAACTCGACTAGTGTTCGTCCAATGACCTTATCATAAGTGTGTTGCCCTTATAGGATATCCTTAATCTCTTGGGATAAATTTGTTCTCCCAATATGATCCTATTTTATCTCATGGTAATAATTACATCTTCCTTCATGAAAATTCAATTACTATCAAATAGTAATCAAGTCATTTATAACAAAGACAAACGACCTATGGCCACTTTAACTTTTAATCAACCATGTAATATCAATGGGAGGATATCATTACCCATATCTCAGTCTATGAATTTCACTGTTGTGAATGACGATACATACTGCAGAAGTCATATACCTAACGCACCAACTTTCGGTTCCTTATCTATTTGAACTCAAACTTTTACTTACGTCAAAGTATATGAGTCACACATACATAGTCCGTCATTGACTCGGGATTTAGGTATGCCACACTATGAACTTCACAAGTGAATAAATCCGTAAATGGATTCAAGATCTATTCTTCTTGAGTCCAATCCGATGTACTGTTAGTCTTGTTAATCACATCTTTGTATCTATCTTCTGAGAGTCATCTGTTCCGATACCTAAGATAAGGTATCTCCCCAATTGGACTTGATAAACGACATATTAGTATTTCAATCAGTTTGCTCATTTCCAATTAGACTAAAGACATGTTTAGGTTCGTATACTAATATAAGTTACCTTTTTGTATTACGATTCAACCACGTAATATCGCTTAGTATTAGTTTAAATATTAGACAATCAATGAGCCAATATTTGCTTCTATTTTGCTTTGCATGAAAATAAATCACATGAGGACAATTATACAAAGTATATTAATGCAATCCATGAATGTTTTTTATTAACCAATCTGTTTTAAAAAATTACAAGTTTACAAAGAAATATACTACACTCAAGGCACCAGATCCAACAGTTTCCCATTTTCCTTAGTGAAGTAAATAAGTCATGTTCCGTATTCTCATATTCTCTACGTGTTTCTCAAAACTCCTAGCTAGTAGTCTTGGTACACGAGTTCGCAAGGTTGTCTTCTGATGTGAATTTTGACTTCATCCACGATTTTATCTGCCACTACCTCTCTTATGATACGTCCGGTTAATGCGTTTTGTCCTCTTGTTTACTTATTTCCATATCAGAGTCGACCCATTCTATATGCCAAAAATGTATTTGGGCAACTACTACTTAGTTAGATATTCCTCCCCATGATTCTTTAACCGTTCCTATTACAGAGGGCCATATAAACAGAATATTCTTGGTTCATCTACTCTATACGACAAGATGGGCTTTTTTGGGCGAACACCTCTTCGCTTGTCGTTTCTATATAACTATATGCCTAATTCAGAGACTTATACACTCTTACCATTATTCTTTGAATCCTCGTACTTAATGTAGTCATAAGTTTCTCTCCTCCAAAATATGCCAGACTAAGACGTCACAAACGCGTTTGGAAAGCAACCTACACTTAACCCAATCCTAACGTTTGACACTTAAAACTCATTCCTTAAGCATTATTCCTATGGACTATATTTCAAAATTTCAGGACTTCGCTGGGTAGGGTGTTACACTGAAAGTAATGATCGGAAGAGACGTAATGAAAAAATGCTTTGAATATATATTGAAATCTGAGCATTCAAAAAGGGTCCATCAATGAGTTGTAATTGTGATGAGGGTTGAACTTAAGTATACCAATGAAGTTCTGAAAGCCTTGGTATGCAAATGATACTGGAAAGGAATAATTGAAGAGATAGTGGGATGGATGAACTCTCATTAAAAGAACAAGTCTGAAAAGGTTGCGTCTGATAACTTGAAGAAGGGCATCTATGTAATAGCCCGATTTTAGGCCTAGTCGGAACAGTGGTTTCGGGACCACAAATCCGACGAGGAAAAATG
>CM025149.1:36489812-36508799 GCA_013467495.1 Gossypium gossypioides | reverse complement strand
AATAACTTCTCATCTGGGAATGCGTCGACAATTTGAAGTATGTTTCCATCTTTGCTGCCAACTTCCAATAGAGATAGATGGTCTGCAACTTGATTCTCTGTACCGTTGTGGTCTTTTATCTCGATGTCAGATTCTTGCAACAATAAGATCCAGTGTATTAGTTTTGATTTAGCATCCTTCTTCGTGAAAGGATATCTCAACGCCGAGTGATTAGTAAATACGGTAACCTTGTTTATATTTTGGATGTTTCTGATGTGTGGCAAAGGGAAGGCTAGGGTTTCTGAAACCCTAGATGACCATTGTAACAGCTTGGGCCTTGGGCCCTAAAAAAGAGATAATAATATTTAATAATAATAATAGTAGTAGTAATGATAATAATAATTTGGGCCCTTGACAAGCCCGAAAAGGAAATAAAAAGGTAAGAAAAATAAAGGCCTTCATTTGACCAAACTTGGGTGGGCTTCGAATGGCCCAAGAAAGAACAAATATTTAAAGGGAACAAATGAGCCTCTAATTGGGCTCGAATAAAAATGAGTGTCTACAGTTGCCCCTATTTGTTCGTGGCTTGCGTAGCAAGAAACGTACCACGAACAAAGACATAGACACCTAACCACTATCAAATCCTACTCAACATCGCAGTATAAGGAATAACAGATTTTGTAATTACCAAAATTGAAATAGATCAAAACATGTTACGTTATCCAAAACTAGAAAAGTAGATACCAAACCATCGAAATATGAAGAGTGAAACAAGATAAATTCAGATCTTACAACCAAATATTTGAAATGAGAATGCAGAAGAATTGTAGATAGACCTCACACCCGTGCCTTCATATACAATGCAATGAAAAGTAAACGGGCCTCCACACATGGGCCTTTAAATGCAATGAAAAATAAATAGACCTCCACACCTGGGCCTCTAAAAGTAATGAAAAGTAAATGGACCTCCACAACTAGGCCTCTAAATGTAATGAAAAGTAAATGGACCTCCACCCCTAGGCCTCTAAATGCAATGAAAAGTAAATGGACCTCCACCCCTGGGCCTATAAATGCAATGAAAAGTAAATGGACCACCACACCTAGGCCTTTAAATGTAATGAATGCTTTCCTTTCTTCCTTTCTTCAATTTTTCATAAAAGGTCATTATTTTGATAATCATGTTTTTAGGTTGAAAAAGATCAAATCTCTATCCACACGTAACATATCATGAAAATCAAATTCCACGAGATGTCACCTTAACAAATTTCAAAATGATTTTATGACTTGTAAATTAAATTCTCAGATGATAATTCACTTAACAGACTTGGTACTACAGATTTTATAAATCTACCCTTGAAACATAAATTTCTTGCATCGAGAGTCAACTCGTTAATTCTCGTGAAGCCGAATTTCCTTTTCTTAACTTTGGGTTGTTCCGACAGTGAACCCTGTACCATTCTCTTTTGCAAAATTGCATCTTAAAGTAGATATTCTTCACTACAGTTCCTTTCTCTTGCTCTCTCTATTTTTTCAATTTTTTGGTTATTTTTTTCTTTTGTTTCTTTTTTGTGTTTTTTTATTTAAGCAAAATCTTCTTTCTATAGACTCTTACATTCTCTAAGTAGATTAATTCCCTAATTTAAATTGACCATAAGCAATTAGAGATGAACTTGTTCCAAGGGTATAGTGTCCATTTGAGTTTGGGAGCCAAAGAAAGGGATAAAATAACCTGAAATAGATTACTTCAGGGCTCGTACTAAAGGATCAATTTCTTTTGAAAATCTTCATTATTCTCCAAGGCATCTCATACCCTATTGTTCTTTTTAGAAATCTTTTTAGACTGCTCATTTCTAAGTTTTCACCCCAGAGTTCATCTTCTTCTTTTATACTCTTGAAAATGTCACAATTTCCCAAGGATTAAATTATTGATTTGAACAAACATATTCGATCAAAATGGTCTTTTAAGGGTTATAACGTGGCCTAAGGGTTAAAGGTCAATCAAAGAAAGGTTTTCCAGGATAAAATTATGTAAAAGGGTATAAAATCCATGAGGAATTATTTTGAATTTTTTATTGCTCTTTCCATCACTTTTCTTTGTTCGTAATCCTTCATATTTCCTTTCGATTTTGTTTCTTATTCACTTTCCCTATTTTTTCTTTTTTTTTTGGAATAAGATTAAGAATTTAGAATTTTACTTTCATTCTTCATGATCTTTCTTGTCAATTCATGATGTTCGATGGATGACTTTAATTAGGGTTCAGAAAGAAGATACATTAGGATCAAAATGGGGTAGCAAGGGATATAATTTTCTCCAAGTGACGTGGAGAACAAAAAGATGTCATTTATCATTTCAAAATATTGTTAATCTCATCACAAAGGTCATTCTTGGGAATGCACCCATCTTTTCAATTTGAATTGCACATAATCTCATGTTTGCCTCAAAATGTTGTAAAATCATTGATCCATACCTAAAACCTCACAATTTTTCCTCCAACATGGAAGGTGATCCTTCGGTAAGGGTTAATTTTGAACAAACAAGATGGCCCAAAGTGGTTAACAGAGGATGGAATTTTCTTCAAGTGAAGGATATTTCAAAACTGTCATTCGTCATTTTGAACATGGACAACTTATTAAGTAATTAAACTTAAGGAGAATGTAAGATTCCAAAGAAAAATGTAACATGAAATGTGATGCACAAAGAAAAGCAAAAGAAAAAAAAGCCAATATTACTTATGTTAATAACTCTTTAAGAACGATCAAGCTTACTTTTAAAGCAAAGTATTTTTTCACTGCATTAGAATTTATAGGGTTCGACAACTTGTCTCCATCCAATTCAACGAGAATCAATGCTCCACTAAAGAAAATTTTTTCACCACATATGGTCCCTCCCATTTTTGTGTCCATTTTCCCTAATGATCATGAACATATGGTAGAATATTCTTTAGAACTAGATCCCCTTCTCTGAACTGCCTTGGTCACACCTTCTTATTATAGGTCTTCATCATTCTTTGCTGATACAACTGGCTATGCCATAAAGCTGCTAATCTCTTTTCCTCAATTAAATTCAACTACTCATATCTCTCTTGCACCCATTCAGTCTCCTCTAGTCGCACCTCCCTTAACACTCGTAGAGATGGGATTTGCACCTCGATAGGTAAAACGACCTCCATGCCATACACTAATGAAAATGGAGTAGCTTCAATCGAAGTCCTCACTGATGTGCAGTATGCGTGGAGAGTAAAAGGGAGTTTCTTATGCCAATCGCTATACCTTTTTGCTGTATTGGAAATGATCTTCTAGATATTTTTATTTGTGGCCTCGACTACCCCATTCATTTTTGGACGATATGGCGTAGATTTGTGATGCTTGATCTTAAATTGTGCGCAAACCTCTTCTATCACGACATTGTTCAAGTTCTTGGCATTTTCTGAGATTATTCTTTCTGGTAAACTGTACCAACAAATTACCTCTTTTTTTTAGAAATTTGCTAATCACTAAACAAGTTTTATTGGCATATGAAGCGGCTTCGATCCACTTGGTGAAATAATCAATCACTACAAAGATGAAGCGATGCTCGTTTGATGTTTTCAGTGTGATGGGGCCAATGAAATCCATGCCCAACTTTCAGAACGACCAATGAGGCGCCAAGACATGAAGATTAGTTGGTGGAGCGTTAATATTGTCTACATAAATCTGACATTTATGACATTCCCAAGCATAATTTAAACAATCTCGTTTCAACGTCAACTAGAAATATCCAGCCCTCATGATTTGCCTTGCCGTCATATGTCCGTTACTACGTGCTCCACATACTCCATCATGGATTTCCTTCATTATCTAATTCGCCTCTTCTGTGTCGACACATCTCAACAGGGTTTGGTCACATCATCATTTGTACAAAAAAACAACGTCCAAGAAGAAACCCATGGCCAGCCTCTTAATTATTAGTTCATAATTTTCTAAGGTGTAATCCGGGTATTGCTGGTATTGAAAATACCTCTTAATGTCAACATACCATGGTTTCTTATCCGTTCCCGATTCTACTCCCGCCCAGTGGGCCGGTGAGTCCTTGACCCTTAGCAGTATAGGTTGCACTTCTGTTTCGGATCCTATGTTGAACATGGCAACTAGAGTAGCTAATGCATCTACTAACTTGGTAAACAATTAAATTGGACATCATCAAACTCTTTCATCAGTCCATGTACATATGTTTGATAGTGAATCAGTTTGGAATCCTTTGTTTCCAATTCTCCCCTTAATAGGTAAACAACTAATTCTAAGTTGCCAAAAACTTTTAAAACCCTAATCTTTTTCTCAATGGCGATCTAAAGTGCCAAAATGCATGCCTCGTATTTAGCTACATTTTTCGTACAAGGGAACATCAATTTAGCTGTAACGAGAAAATATTGGCCACTTGGGGAGATTAGTACTGCCCCAATCCCATGCCCAATCATGTTGGATGGTCGATCGAAATACACCTTCCAAATTTCGTCTTCGCACTTCGAAATTAACAAGATCTCTTCGTCTGGGAAATCAAAACTCATAGGCTCGTATTCCTCTTTCGTGTGATCCGCCAGAAATTTCACGACTATGCTTCATTTTATAGCATTTTGGGATATGTAGACGCTATCATACTTGGACAATACCACTTGCCAACGAGCAAATCTTCCTGACAATGATAGCTTATTCCTGACATGTATTGCCTTAGTGGATGCGTAGCCATGCTAAAGTACAAAAAATCTTTTCCAAATGGGGATAATTGGCTTCATATTCCGTGAAATTCTTGCTCAAATAATAGATTTCTGGTTTGAACCATCTCATTGCTCTAGAACACAACCTATAGAATTATCCAGCACTACCAAATACAAAATCAATGGTCTTTCTGGCACCGGGGGAATCAAAATTGATGGCTTAACCAAGTACTCTTTTACTTTCTTGAATGCTTTTTGACAATCGTCAATCTATTCACCATCATTATCCTTACGTAAGAGATTGAAGATGGGATCACATTTATCCATCAATTATGAGATGAAACGAGACACGTAATATAACCATCCCAAGAAACCTCTTACCTCCTTTTGAATTTTAGGGGGTTACAAATCTTGAATTGCTCAAACCTTGTCCGGGTCTATTTCAATTCCCCATTCACTCACTATGAAACCCAACAGCTTCCCCGACTTTACCCTGAAAGTACATTTTGTTAGATTCAATCTCAATTTATATTTCGTCAATCTTTCAAACAGTTTGTAGAGGTTTTCCTATGACTTTGCTATCATATTGTCCATATAAACTTCAATCTCTTTATGCATCATGTCATGAAACAATGTCACCATTGCTCATTGATACGTGGGCCTAGCATCTTTCAGACCAAATGACATAACCTTCTAACAAAAATTTCCTCACGTCATGATGAATGTGGTCTTTTCCATGTCCTTGCTCACCATTTTGATTTGATTATACCCCGAGAATCCATCCATGAAAGAGAAAACATAATGTTTAGCAGTGTTATCCACTAGTGTGTCTATATGAGGTAACGCAAAATTGTCCTTAGGTCTAGCTCGATTCAAATCTCTATAATTGATGCACATTCTGAATTTCCCATCCTTTTTAGGCACTTGTACAATATTCACCACCCACTCTGGGTATTTAGCTATTTCTTGAAATCCCGCATCAAATTATTTCTTGACGTCTTCTTTAATCTTCAACAGCATCTCAGGTTCCATCATTCTCAACTTCTGGTATACGGGTTTGTAATCTAATTTCAAAGGTAGCCTGTGTTCCACAATATTGGTGTCTAAACCCGGCATATCTTGGTATAACCATGCAAACACATCTGAGAACTCAATGAGTAGATCCTCCAACAATTGACTTTGCTTCCGCATGAAAGTGGTTCCAATCCTAATATCCTTTTTTACCTTATCATCACCCAGATTGATTAAATTTGTTCCCTCCAAGTCGAGTTCTATAAGTTTCTTTTCTTGTTCAACTAGCCTAAAAAATTCTTTTGGTACAACTTCCTCCTCTTCCGTCTCATGATCGTTATAGTGAGCATAATTAAGAGAATTTAATTCAAAGATGTCATTGGATCATTTATCAATTCATGATGTATACCCCTAAAATAATTATGAGTATGTATATTGGTATATGAATGAAAACGATTGAATGAATAAAAGTGACTAGGGACATGATTTTTGAAAGAAATTAAATGAACTGAATGATATTAAACTTTGGAAATAAAAACTCTGAAAGAAAATTACATCTCAGAGGACTCAAGGATAGTAGGTAACGGTATGAGCTGTCAGTTGTCTAAGCCAAAAGGGTCATAGCAAACCCAGTCTCTTGACATCGGCACCCTATCGCCAATCATGTTTAGATCCACTGCATCTCCATTAATCATTAACTTGATCGAGTTCCTTTCCTGGTGCTCGATTCCCATTGAGTAAAAGATTTTAGATAGTGGAGGACAAATCAAATGAGGTTCCACCACGTTCTTTCCAGTCATGCAGGCCAACCTTTTTGCTCTCTGCTCTTTACACATCCCCTTGACATTCTCCCTCGTAGGCTTATATCCCAACCTTCTTGTATCCTTCAGAATGGGAACTAAAACGGGGTTCTGAGATACCTTGTACGTCTCTCAAACCTAAGTGGATTTGCCAATCCTTCCCTACTGTCTGGGCAAATAAGATGTTCATTGTTCGTGGCACATGAGGCTTAGGGGCTCGCATTCCCTCAACCACGTAAGATGCAGTGGCCACCTCAAAGGTCTGGAAAGAACTCTCTATTACATTATCATCCACTTCTATGAACGGAGAATTTGGCAAGCAAGCTACCGACAGGTCCTTTTTGCCTCGCACGATGCACAAATTCTAATCAACTACAAATTTCAATCTTTGTTGCAAGGATGATGGTACCACCCCAGCCGAATGAATCTAGGGGCGTCCTAACAACATACCATAAGAATGTATTATATCTATCACCTGAAAGCGAATAAGGAAATTAATGGCTCCTACCAATAAGGGAATCTCTATTTCACGAATCACGCTTCTTTTGTTGCCATCAAAAGCTCGCACCACTAAAGGGCTCGATGCCATGTACGAGGTGTCCATGGGCAGCTTGGACAATGTTGATAAAGGGAGGATGTTGATCGATGACCCATTTTCGATTAGGACCCTAGCCACGGAATAGGCTTTACACTTTTCTGAGATGTGTAGTACCTTGGTAGTTCCTTTTCCATCCAGGGGTATTTCATCATCATTGAAAGATATGTAATTTGGGGCCAAAATGCTCCCTGCTAAGTGACTAACATTATCTACTGACACGTTGTAAGTGAGGTAAGCTTGTTTTAGAACTCGTACAATAGCCTCCTTGTGTGGGTCCGAGCTCAAAAGTAGTGACAGTAAAGAAATTCTTGCTGGTGTTTTGTTTAACTGCTCAACCATGCTATACTTACTATGCTTTATCAGATGGAAAAAATTGTTAACTTCATCATTCTCGATTTCTCCCTTTTGGTCCTCCCTTGTTTCCTTATCGACTTCTTTATTGCCAATTTCTGGTTGATTTTTTGAAATCACTTCTTTACCACAGAGTTCTTTCCCCACTATGTTTGGCTTGTAACAACGCTCGCTTCGAGTTATGCCACTAAGTCTTGAGATGTTGGAGGCATCAGATCCAACCACCTCATAATCATATCTCCAAGGAACTCGTTAGTCATCTCCATACTTAAAAAGGCCGAAAACCTTAATGACCAACACGTCATCCTGTACTGCCTTTGAGGTAGACTCTTTTCCAATATGGATTTTCTTTCCATATATGATGGTGATAGGTTTCGCATCTTACATGTTTATCTCATTTGTCTTAACACCCTTCTTTATCTCTAGCTGGAAAGAATCCAAGAGACACTGTATATGTTCCCTAAACATTGGGAAAACTTGGATATAGTGTCCTAGTGCTCCTTAGTGGAATTTGCAGATTTGATCCATATCAATTCCCATTACAGTCCTGGGTGGCTCAGTGTGAATTAGATTTCACTTACTCAAGATGTCAAAGAGTCGTTCGGCTGGGGTTGTGATTTCTTCCACTTTTTTCCTTTAAAGTCTATTTTATTCAGTTATAGCATTAACTATTCGTCTTAACATCTGGTGTATTCTCTCACTGAAAATTTATCTTTCTCGCCCTTATAAGATCTTGCACCTTATATTTTAGCGCTAAGCAGTTCTTGATGGTATGACCTGGATTGCCAGAGTGTTACTCACATCAAGCATTGACATCATACCACTTTGGAATTGGTGGTTGCATTCGTTCCTTGTGTGTAGGTACAAGGAGGTGCTTCTCCACTAGAATCGAAAAACATTACGCATAGGAGATAGGAATTGGATCAAACACAGGCATCTCCCGTGGTGGCCTTACTAGAGCTTGGGTTTGTAGGGGCCGGGTTAGCATAGTTAATATGGATGGATTTGTAATAGGTATAGGTGGACAATGCATAAATGGTGAAGTATTGGTAGCATTTACATCAAGGTATTGGGGGCGTAGAGGTATTGGGCTCAGGTATGAAAAGTAAGTGTATGGGTATCCTCTAGGTGTGATTGTTTGCATTTCTGGTTCCTTTTTCTTCCCAACGACACCCCTTTTTGTGCTCAACGGGTCATCTATTTTGCCCGACTTCAATGCATTCCCTATCATTTCACCAGATAATACCATATTTGTGAAGGTCTTAGCGGCATTTCCTACCGTCCTGTCGTAGTATATGCCTTTTAGTGTACCAATGAACACAACAATGGTCTCCTTTTATCTGAGTGGAGGTTGTACTTGTGATGCTAGGTCCCTCCACCATTGTACGCATTCCTTAAAACTCTCACTTGACTTCTTTTCCATGTTCTGCAGAGTCAAGCGGTCTAGGGCCATGTCTACAATACGTTTGTATTGAGCAATAAATACCCGTGGGAGCTCTCCCTAAGTTTGAATCCAGCTCCTGTCCAACTTTACATAGCAGCGAGCCACAGATCCGGTCAGACTGTCTTAAAATATGTGCATTAGCAGTTTCTCATCTTTGGAGTAAGCAACCATTTTCCTACAGTACATGGCGATGTGAGCAATGGGGCAACTGCTACCATTGAATTTTTCAAAGTTAGGAATTTTGAATTTTGGTGGGACGACCAAATCGAGTACCAGACATAGGCTTTTTGCTTCACATATCCAAAGGTTTCTGATCCTTCGATGGCTTTCAAAAGTTGCTCAATTAGACTGAATCTATAAGTTTTTTCATCCATAATCAACTTTCCCTTGTCCACTTCTCTCGACTCCTCACTTGTAGGCAACTCATTTACTCTTGGGATTTGAATAGTCACACCTCGCATTTGAAGTGGCAAATATTCGCGATATACTTTTGTATCACCGTAAAGAGGGATTACATTGTCCAAAGTCCCGCTTCATTCTCTTACCTTGGCCTTACCTTTAACCATTGTAGTCATCATTTCCATCATCTGTTACATCTGCTCCTTCAGTTTGGCCATGCGTGCTAATTCTTCTTCTGTCATCTTCTTGGCTTTTCAGCGAGTGTGAGCTAACCTTGGTCCTTTTTGAAATGACATTTATTTCCAAAGTTAGAAATTTATTTAGATTTGTCATAAAAGTGTTCTTCTTTTATTTCCTTTTTTAAATAATGTTTCTGAATAAACAAATGAGTGAATGAATCAATGAATGAATGAATGATTGAAATTGAGACACATTGTAACAGCCTGTTTTTAGTGAAATTGGAATAGTGGTTTTAGGACCACAAATCTGATGAGTAAATATTTATTTTATTATTATTTTAATGTTTACGGTAAGTTAGTAGAGTCATATAAAAATTTCGTTAAGAAATCTTGACGTTTGCATGCTTAATTAAGTGAAAAAGACTAAACCGTAAAAGGTGTAGAAGTACAATTCTAGTATTTAAAAGTATTAATTAGCTATAGAACTTTAAAGTGAAAGGATGTAGATGGTAATTAAACCAATAGGATAGTTAGTGGAATTATATGGTAAGGTTTTATTGAAATTTATAGTCTTTAAAGGTTATTTTGGTGAATGGACAATTAAGATAAAATGTTAAGTAAGTTAAAACAAAATGATGTCATCTTCTTTGTTCATAACCCTAAAAGCACTGAATATTCATTGTTAAGAGGGGGCTTTCGTTTATGGAAAATTATTCATGCAAGGTAGGTTTTCAAGCCCGTTTTGAATGATTTTTAAATTTTTGGAGTCGTTGTAGCTTAATCTAGCTAGCCCAGTGACTAATTTGCAAAACTATTACAGGTGTAGTGTTTCACCATGAATGTTCTTGCATGATTTATGAAGTTTAATGAAAGATTATGAGTCATTGTAGATAAATAAACAAGTTTTGTAAAGTGATTTTTGATGAAAATGTCATTTAGGGGCTTATTTGTAAAAGTAGTAAATTATTACGGTTAAATTCTGAAATGATGATTTGTATGAGTTGATATGGGTTCATAATAAATTTTGGTAGCATGAGTGAGGGATGAGAATGCTTAGATTTCAATTTACGAGTTGAAGGACTAAATTGTAAAAAGGTAAAAATGTTAGGGGCAAAATAGTAATTATGTATAAATATGGATTATGGACGGAATTGAATGTTTGATATTTATCGAAACACTTAATTGAATATAATTATTTATTTAGATCAAGATAAATCTCAGCCGAATCTAAACTGAGGAAAGGCGAAAGTCACGGATTAGCTGGATCGTATTTTTATGCTCTAGTTGTCATCTAAGTTCCTAGCATTTCTAGACGTAATTGAATTTCTACACGTAATTGAATTTCTACTTGTACATTTACAATATAGTTATTTAATTAATTACTTATACTTAATTATTCCATGAATTGCACATACGTGCCCCTGTTTGTACTTTGGTACCCTTGAATTACACATACATGCCCCTATTTACACTACAGTAACTTCAAATCGAGTAAAATAAGAGTTGCATTCAATTCTTGTTAAATTAAAAGATTTACTATGTTCTTTCTAAGCTCTATAAGCTTATATGATTTTGTGTATTATTTTGTAGATAGTTATTGCTGACTTTTGGACGGATCAAATCTTCGGCTCACACTATCCATCGATGTTGGTAGTTCTTGTGCTCCTTAGGGTTGTGACATGTATATGTGGCTATATAGGCTGTTATGGTACATTTTGACAAAATACTAAACTAAGTTGTTAGGCACTTTACTGAGGTTGTAAATAGGTATCTTTTTGGTACAATTAGAATGGTATGAAATTAACACTTGTGGTTTGTTTTGGCTTGGTGGAGAATTAAGTTGCTATGCTAGAAATGGTCTTAATTGTTGTATGTTTTAAGATGATATAGAACTAGATGTGTATGTTGGAAGAAAGGTTAATTATGCATATGTTTTGGTAAGTTTGTTTGATTGTGGTTGAGTTGCCTTATAAGGCACATTGGTTGAATGGATTTTGGATCTTATGAATTTGTTAAATTAATCATGTTGTGGTAGGTTTTTGGTGCATTGATCATATGTGTATATGGCTTATAGGTACTTTTTGGAATGGGTGAAAGAAATGGCTTGATTTTGGCCAATTTCTTGTCCACATGGCCAAAGACACGGGTGTGTGTCTCAGCTGTGTGTGACATATGGCTGTGCAACACGACCGTGTGTCCCCTATAGGTTTTAGAGGTTGCAAGTCAGGAAGTTACATGGCCTAGCACATGGGCGTATGGCTTGGCCATGGGACCCACATGGACTCGGGCTAGGACACGGTCATGTGTCCCTATTTCGATTATTACGCAGCCTGAGACATGGGCGTGTGTTTTAGCGGTGTGAGTCACACGACCTGGCCACACAGCCGTGTGACCCCTGTAGTTTGAATTTTTCTAACTTTTTCCTTAGTGTTTCAAATGTTTTCGATTTAGTCCCAAATTATTTCTAAAGTGATTCTAAGGCCTTGAGGGCTCGAATAAGGGACGATATGCATGTATATTATTAGGTTATTCTATGTTTATTGAAATGTTTTGAAATGGATGATTTCAAGTTACGTTTATTCGGTAATGCTCCGTAACCCTAATTTGACAACGGATATAGGTTAGGGGTGTTACATTTAGTGGTATTAGAGCTACGGTTT
This sequence comes from Gossypium gossypioides, assembly GCA_013467495.1. Classification (NCBI taxonomy): domain Eukaryota; kingdom Viridiplantae; phylum Streptophyta; class Magnoliopsida; order Malvales; family Malvaceae; genus Gossypium; species Gossypium gossypioides. The sequence goes on along the minus strand of CM025149.1, from coordinate 36,496,687 downwards.
AGTCGATTCTAGGACTAGCATAGCAAAGTAAAGTTTAGTATATACATGCAACATATACCCTGTGATAGTGTGATGCTTTTAATTCGTTCTAACATTTTGTTTCTTATATATTTAATATGTCAACTGAATCAAATCGAGCTATAGTAAATGAAGCTGAAAGTAATGTTCAAGCTTCGAATCTTGAGGCAAGCAATAGTGCGCCTATTCCGCAATCCGTGGGTGATGAGATGAAACATGTAATTCTTAGAATGATGAACCAATGGTTTAGTGAGTTCAAACAAGCAAATCTCGCAACTCCGCCACCTCCACCCCCTGTTGTGCCTCATTCGACATCCTTGAATGTTCCAAACCCTGTACCTGTGACGGTTAACTGAGTATCTGTAGATAAAATTCAAAAATGTGGAGTGAAAGAGTTCAGAGATACAGTAGATGATGATCTTTCAAAAGTCGAGTATTGGCTATTGAAAACAAAGAGAGTTTTTATAGAGTTATTGTGTATTCTTGAATATTTCTTGAGGTGTGCGGTATCCTTATTGAAAGATGAGGCGTATCTATGGTGGGATACTTTGAGCACGATGATATCGGATGATAGAGTTAGTTCAGACTTCTTTCAGAATGAATTCAAGAAAAAGTATGTTAGCTGGCTGTTCATCGACCCAAAAAAGAAAGAGTTTCTTGAGTTAAAACAAGGAAACCAGACTATAGCGGAGTATGAATGTGAGTTTGTATAGTTAAGCAAGTGTGCTAGTAAAATCGTATCAAATGAGGAAGAAATGTGTATCAGATTTGAAGAGGGGTTGAATGATGAGATCCGTATGGCTGTAGCAGCATTAAAGTTACGGGAATTAGTAGAATTTCAAAGTGGGCTCAGAAGGTTGCAGAGATTTGTAAAAGCAAACGACAGTCAGATTCGAAGTTTAGAGACCATAACAAAAGGGGATAATTCAAACTAGCTCAAACATCTGCAACGAAGAAATTTAGAAATGACACTAGTCGATCAGCTACACCTTCAGAGTTCGTTAATAGAGAGAAACCTAGATAAAGTAATTTCCTGCCATTCAACTCTCCAGCAACGGGTGTTGGAAGTGTAAGAAATGTGAAGAGAATCATTCCTGTGTCGATCAAAATCGAGAGCTTGTTTCTGTTGTAGGTCTACTGACCACTTTCTTTGTAACTGTTCGAATAAGCAAAATGATTTCAGGAATCAATCAAATAAGCCTAAAGCAACTTTTCAGAGGTGTAGACGATCTGAAAATGTTAGAAATACTACTCTCGGTCGAGGAAAGAATAATGAGATAAACGAACGGTCTTAAGCGAGAACACTAGCCAGAGCCTATGCAATCCGAGCTCTAGAGGAAGCTACTCCTCTAGATGTTATTGCGGGTACTTTTTCTCTCTTTGATATTAATGTATATGCATTGACTGTTCCTAGATCAATTCATTCATATATATGCACTACATTAGTAGACAAAAAGAAAATACCTGTCGAATTCACTGAGTATACTATTAAAGTTACAAATCCCCTGGGTCAGTGTGTTCTAGTTAATCAATTATGTTGATCTTGTCCACTAAAAATTAAGGGTTATAAATTCCCCGCTAGTTTGATGTTGTTACCCTTAAATGAGTTTAATGTGATCCTGGGTATGGATTGGTTGACTCTACATGATGCTATCGTGAATTGTAGAAGAAAATATATTGTGCTAAAATGTCAAGATGGTAAACGGGTTCAAATTGAGTTCGACAGATTAGATGGTACATCTAATATAGTCTATGCTTTGACGGCAAAGAAATATGTTAAAAAGGATTGTGAAGCATATCTTGCTTACATAGTTCATTCCAGGGTTTCGAAATTGAGACTATAATCAGTTCCGGTAGTAAGTGAATTCCCGAATGTGTTTCTAAAGGAGTTACCAGGGTTGCCTCCGATCCGAGAGGTAAAATTTGCTATTAAATTAGTGCCGGGAACATTTCTAATATTGTAACACCCCTAACCTGTACTCGTCACCGAAATAGGGTTATAGAACATTACCGTAAAAACGCAACTCAAATCATTCATTTCCAACCATTTCATAAATCATAACATAATCCATTCAAACACATGCATATCGTCCCTTATTCGAGCCCTCGAGGCCTTAGAAACACTTTAGAAACAAATCGGGACTAAATAAAAGACATTTAAAACATTATGGAAAAAAGATAGAAAATTTCACATTGAGGGGTCACACGGCCGTGTGGCCAGGCCGTTTGACTCACACGGCTGAGACACACGCTTGTGTCTCAAGCTGTGTGGGCATTCGAAGTAGGCCATGTGTCCCAGCCAATGTCTGTGCCTGTGTAAATCACTGACTTGGGTGACATGGCCAAGCCATACGCCCATGTGCCAGGTCGTGTAACACTCGAAATGCAACCTTTATAACCTACAGGGGACACACGGTGGTGTCACATGACACACGGCTGAGACACACGCTCGTGTCTTAGTCCGAGTGGACAAGAAATAGGCCAAATTCAAGCCATTTCTTTCACCCAATTCAAACACACACCTACAAGCAATTTGCGTATATAATCAAGGCTTAAAATATACCTAAAACATACATAAGAAGACCAAATCGAATACCAAATTCCATTCAACCAATATGCCACATAGGCACCTCAAAGGCAAACATAAAATTTATATAATCATATACATGTACTTAACACATTACATTCATCAACACTTAATTCATTTTCCATTACAAAACTCATCATAAATTGACCACATTTTTACCATTACAAATAGTTCATATCTACCACAAAGCATAACTCCATTTAGTCTCATATGAACATACCAAATATGGTCATACCAAACATACCTAGACATGTACACATTTAACCATACCATATTAGAATCATGCCATATCAAAATAAACTTACCATTTGGACCACTTTTCACATGCATCAAAGTCATCTAAATGACACCAATATAGCCATTACGAAATGGTTCCAACAACCAACATATATACAAACCATATTTCAATCATGCACATCTATTCAAAACCTTTCCAAAGCATACTATAACTTGACCATGTTGAGGTCAATTCATTACCTACTATTTTGACCACTCAAACATGCATTAACATATTTTCAAAACGACACACGTCAATAAGGCATCAAAAGTACCAAGGTTACATCAACCAAAATGACATATACATGCCAAATTCACCAACTATTAAAAAGCACAAGTCCACCTATACATGCCATTATAACCTTGAACAAAGCATTAGAATCTACCAATCTAATCTCTAGATATTGTGATAGGGCTCCGACGAGCTTCCAAAGCAGTTGAGCTTCCGATAATCTGTAAAGTAAGAGAAAGATAACTACGTAAGCAATGAATGCTTTGTAAGCTCGTAGAACATGAAACATAACTTATCACTTCAATACTATAATACATAGATTAACACCAATACTTTAAACTTGGTATAAACCTATTGAACACCATTCAATTCACATTTGAGTATATTAATCAACATAACATATACTTTTCATATATAACATAATGGGATTTATAAATCGTAATACATAATCATAAACCTTTTCATAAGATCTTGAATCATTCTATTTACTTACTTTCCCTTCCATTTTGAATGCTTAGCATAAGCATAAACAACACTATCATTTTACGAATTATTGTATTTATCCATGCTATAGGTACATTCTTTCATAGCATAAATAGGCTTCTCACATATAAAGACATCATTTATCACATCAAACCTTTTATAGCATCATAATGCATCCCAATTATGAACTTACCATTTCATTCCCTTTTCTTACCCATTTTATATACATAGTACAGGCATAAGCATAAACATCAATCATAACCACAAGCTTGGCACAAGCCTAAGCACATCAACAACACATGTTAGTTCATTGAAACATAATTCATAAGAATTGAACATGGATAACCATTATACTTAAGTATGATTCCATTGGATTTATCATCCATCATAACATAACATGCTTTTCATTTATCTCACTATTTTATTATACTTCATAAATACGTGTCTTGGTTCATATTGAACACATACCTTTCCTTTCCTTTTTCATGCCCATTGAACCGTTTAGAATATCATTGGATACGTGGGATATCTCACACTAAGTGTGCTAACATATAACTGTATCATTTCCTTTCCTTCACATAATTTCTTACACAAGTTGTGAAATATGTCTGCTCATACGAGCTATGAAATAGGCTTGCTCACACAAGCTATGGTCGGAATGTAAGCTACACGATGCTGCTCACACGAACTGTGGAGTATACGCAACACATGCTGGACCTCAGCCATCAATAGGACATTCAAGACCAGCACTCGAAAACATGGAAACCCTAATGACATGTCATTTGTATCTTATGAATTCCAAAGGTTCAAACGAGGCTCGATAATCGTCGTACGTCGTTGGATTTCCATCGTTTCATGACATGATAAATTTCATAATAACATATATATATTGAATCATTTACATTAGAATCAAAACATTAACAATCAATTAAATCAACATTTAAGTGATTATAGTTCATACAAACTTACCTAGCTATAAAGCAGAAATGTCAAAGCATAGGGACTTTTTAGTAAATTTCTATTCTTCTCGATTTTCCGCCCGATCTTGATCTAAATTAATAATTTAATTCAATTTATTAATTTATATAGTGAAACCACTCCATTTTATGCAATTTAGTCATTTTTTATATTTTTATAAAATTGCCTCTTACATTTTACTTTTATTCAATTTAGGCCCTGAGACTAAAACATGCAAATTAACCATTTTTAATGCAAACCCATGCCAACAGAATATTCATGGAATCCAATACAGCCCAAATTTGTAATAATTTCACAACAAATCCTTGTATTTTTATTATTTTAATAATTTAGTCCCTAATCGATAAATTCATCAAAATTACTTAAGAAAGTACTTATAAATAATAACCAATACCTTAAATTCATCATTTAATATCTAAAATCACATAGATTTATCAATGAAAACATTCAATATCTTTAACAATTTCAAAATCGAAGGTACAAACTAGCTGGACCTAGTTACAACGATCTTAGAAACATCAAAATTACTAAAAACATGTAAGAATTACTTACCATGGATGAGGATATCACCATGGCCAAACCTAACTTCATTTCCATGGACATTCAGTTGTATTTGGAGAAGACAACCAAAAAGATGATGATAATTTAGCATTTTGTTTCTTTTAATTAATTTAATTATAAAATTACCATTTTGTCCATTTAAATATCATCCAAATTTCATGATTTTAGTTGCCCAAAACCATCCACTAAATCCTTAAATGTTTTAATTACCATTTAAGTCCCTTTTCCTTTATCCAATAAGCCATTTAATCACCCAAACAAAAAGTGATCAAATTTTACATCCTTTACAGATTAGTCCTTTTTAATTAATTAACTATCGAAACATTAAAATTTCTTAACGAAAATTTACTACAACCTTAATAACACTCTATAAATATTTATAAAAATATTTATAGCTCAGTTTGTAGAATCGAGGGCCCAATACCTCATTTTCTAAAACCACTTAAGCTCAGGGTCTTACCACTTGAGCCTAATAAATAATTTATATAACATTAATTACCATATCAAAAAAATTTTAAAAACCATATTTGACTTGTAAATATTAAATAAAAATATTTACGAACTTACTCATCGGATTTGTGGCCCTGAAACCACTATTTTTGACACCACTAAAAAACAACCTGTTACAGATATCGATAACTCCTTACAGAATGACACCTACAGAATTGAAAGAGCTGAACGCACAGTTACAAGAGTTGATAGACGGGGGTTTTGCTCGGCCCACTTTCTCTCATTGGGGTGCTCTAGTGTTATTTGTTAAGAAAAAGGACGGGTCCATGCGATTATGTATTGACAGTCAACAGCTCAATAAAGTCACGATCAAGAATTAGTATACATTGCCACGTATTGATGATCTGTTTGATTAGTTGAAAGGTGCGACAGTGTTTCATAGATTGATCTTCGTTCTGGTTATTATTAGTTGCGAGTTAAAGACTTAGATGTGCTAGAAACTGCGTTCAAGACCAGGTACGGACATTATAAATTTCTTGTGATGTCGTTTGGTTTGACAAATGCACCTGTAGTATTTATTGATTTAATGAACAGAATTTTTAGATCGTATTTAGAAAGATTCGTTGTGGTATTCATTGACGATATACTGATTTATTCATGGGATGAGACAGAGCATGCTGAGCATTTGAGAATTGTTTCGCAAACTTTGCGCAAAAAGCAATTATTCATTAAGTTTAGCAAATATGAATTTTGGCTTCGGGAAGTCAGATTTCTGAGACATGTTGTATCAGCTGATTTCATTAGAGTTGATCCGAGTAAAATTTTAGCTGTTGTAGATTGGAAGCCTTCGAAAAATGTATCTAAAGTCAAAATTTTTTTGGGTTTAATCAGATATTATAGAAGATTGATTAAGGGATTCTCGATGATTGCTACACCATTGATGAGATTATTGCAAAAAAATGTTAAGTTTGAGTGGCCTGAGAAATGTCAGCAAAGCTTTAATCAGTTGAAAGCATTGTTAACCTAGGCACCAGTGTTAGTTTAACCATAGTCGGGTAAAGAATTTGTGATTTATAGTGATGTATTGTTAAACGGTTTAGGTTGTGTTTTGATGCAATAGGGCAAGGTTGAACAGAACGATTTACCACCTCGGTTTGACCATCAGTTTGAGGGTGGCATGTAGTAGAGTAAAGTAGTTTAGTACTTAACTTACCCCATAATACCTTCCAAAAGTGACTAAGAAATTTTGTATCTCTATCGGAAACGATAGTCCTTGGGATTCCATGTAAT
>CM025149.1:36457633-36469244 GCA_013467495.1 Gossypium gossypioides | reverse complement strand
TTAAATAAGAGATTACTTGCAAGTCAAGTTAAACAAAATATATTTTCTTTCTAAAAGATTTAGTATTTATTAGTACAATATATTTAGCATTTATTAGCATAATTTATTTGACTTGCGAATTTCACTTATAAATATGTTCTTTTACAACCTCAGAAAACACACCCGTTAAAATATTAGAACTCATAACACTTTTAGAGAATTTTGTGTTTACGTTTCAAGGGTTCTTTGTTTTCGAGTTTCGGGGTTTAGTTTTTTTTATCTCCATCTTTTATACTCTTCATTCTTTTCCCATTATAGTAAAATTATTTTTGCCCGTGGTTTTTTATTCTCTTTGAAGGGGTTTTTCCATGCTAAATTTGTGTGTTTAATTTCTCAATTTCTTCCGCTATTTTTACTTGTTTGTTGCTTAATCGGGTCGATCCCCAACAAGTGGTATCAAAGTTCAATTTTCGTAGATCAGCCTGTTCAAATATGACAGCAACAAGGTTTGACATTAAGAAGTTCGATGGTGTCACAAATTTCAATCTGTGGGAAGTTCGGATGATGACAATTCTGGTTCAGACTGGCCTGTAAAAGGTCGTTACCGAGAAAAAATTAAGAATCTTGATGAAACAAAATGAGAAGATCTTAATGAAAAGGCCCTGTTTGCAATCCAGTTGTGCCTCACAAATAAGGTATTGTAGGAGGTATTGATGGAGAAAACCTCATCTGCTTTGTGGAAAAGATTAGAAATTCTTTATGTGACTAAGTCTCTGGCTAACCATTTAGTGTTGAAATGTCTATTTACGTTTTGCATGAAAGAATGTGACCTTCTTAGAGATCACATTAGTCAATTTATTACTCTTTTGAATGATTTAAAATATGTTGAGGTTAAGATTGACAATGAAGATCAGACTATGCTATTACTGTGCTCTTTACCCTCTTCATACAAGTATTTCAAGGAGGCCCTGATTTATGGCAGAGAAAAACTTTCGTTCAAAGATGTGAAGGGTTATTTGTTGAGTAAAGACAAACTCGACAATCATTTTGGTTCAGATAGCAAGGTAGATAGGCAAGCTTCCATATTGGTAGCATCAAAGAAGTGAGACAAAATGTGTCGCTATTGTAAGAAGTTAGGTCATGTCAAAGTAGATTGTTATAAACTGTAAAATAAAAGGGTTGCTGAGAGTAACGAGAAAGATGTAGCTAGTGCTAATTTGGTTGACGAAAGCGGTGATGATTTTTTGTTAATGTCAACGAGCGATAGCTCCAAGATTAGATCTAAGTGGATCCTAGATTCGAGATGTTCTTTCCACATGTGTCCGAACAGAGAATGGTTCTCTACATACAGTTCGATTGAAGATGGAGTTATGTACATGGGAAACTATTTATCCAGTAAGGTAATCGATATTAGTACTGTTAAAATTAGGATGCAGGATGGGATGATTAGGTCACTCTTAGATGTCAAATATGTACTTGATTTACGAAAGAATCTCATCTCTTTGAGTATTTTAGACTCGAAAGGTTGTGAAATCAACATCGAGTCGAGCGACACAAAGGTGTCTCGTGGGGCTCTCATTTTGTTAAAGATAAAAGGACCCACAACCTTTATATTCTAGAAGGTTCTACAGTGACCGGTGAAACCGGACGTCCCTCGTCTATTACGAAGTCGAAGTCAACTCGTTTGGAGCATAGGCAACTTAGTCATAGGAGGGAAAAATGTATGACCATTTCATTGAAGAGATGTTCTATTTTGGATGCATTTTTTGAAAAGTTAAGGCACTGTATTCGTGAAAATTAGACCCGGGTTAGTTTTGATTTGACAGTGCATAAGTTGAAGGCTGGAAGTCTTCCAGCTTCAAAGCATATATTCAACTTAGTTAATTCATTGCATAATTCAAGATAGGCCCGTGATGGGCTTTGGAAAGATAGCGTTGTGAGAATTCGTGTCAAGGTGGAGATTGTTAGAGTTGTGTGACCCAAATTCCTATTAAATAAGAGATTGTTTGCAAGTCAAGTTAAACAAAATATATTTTCTTTCTACAAGATTCAGTATTTATTAGTATAATATATTTAGCATTTATTAGCATAATTTATTTGACCTACAAATTTAGCCTATAAGTAGGCTCTTTTACAACCTTAGAAAACACACCAATTAAAATATTAGAACTCATAACAATTTTGGAGAATTTTGTGTTTATGTTTTGAGGGTTCTTTGGTTTTGGGTTTTGGGGTTTAGTTTTTTATCTCCATCTTTTGTACTCTTCACTCTTTTGCCATTATAATAAAATTATCTTTTCCCATGGTTTTTTATGTAACATCCCAAAACTAGCATAGAAGTTTAGACCAAATTTGGAGGGGTTACACAAACACCCTGAAATCTGGGTTCAACAATAATTAAGAAAACACCCAAACTGTTACTTGATATGTAACGAAAATATTTTTGGGGTTTTAACTTTGAAAACTGAAATCTATTTTAGTCGACTTAAGTGATTTTGTAGTTTCACGTTAGAAATTATCAGTTACTGACGAGATTAGAAAAAAGTAAGGCGAGTTAAGAACCATATTACAAACCCAAAAAAATTAAAACATATTTACATCAGCGTAAAATAATTCGAGCTCCACACACCGTCCAATCCTAAATAAAAAATTTACCTGAAAGGACCAGAATAAGACAAAAGGGGTGAGCTATAAAGCAAAGTGTAAAACCAGCCCCAAAACAAATCAATAGAACACAACATATAATTTGAAGTAACACAGAGAACTTAATAGCGATCATATAACAAGAACAAAACAGATCATACATCTAGAACACAACAGATCAGAATATCAACGATATTTTAATAATGATAGTCCAACAAAACAAAAAGATCAAAACAGAACAGAAAAGAACAAAATAGAATAGAGCCGAGGATGTGAGTCTAAGCCAATGCAATATTTGCAGAAAAACATAATGCAGATTTTTCAGAAGATGTCCTACCCAACTCCACTATACACTAAATTAGAGTTCTCCCACAAACTCATCCACCCAAAACACACCACTAAAGTCATCCCGGGTTGCCCGACAACGGTGACCCGCCACCCTGGTTTTCCCGGCAATGATGGCTTATCAATATGCAATTAAATTGCCAAATCAAATATACGTGGTCAAGCTACTAAATACGCAAACCATTAAACTACCAGTACAAAATCTTCCTTCTTTAACTTCATCCTACATCCTACGCAATGTGTCATGGCATGTACACACAGAATCAGAGTAATAAGCATGTAGGTCATGCTATCATACAATAATAGAATCAGTAGGCATGAGAGTCCATGCTTTGTAAAACAAATTTATCAAACCTCAACAGATCATATTAGATTTGCCATGAAGTCACATGCATGGTTACAAATTAGCACCAGAATCAGTGTCAATTAATTTAACATATTCAGATATCACATATTCTTCATCAACAGAGTGACGGAGAGGTACACCAACAAACTTAGCAGAATACAAAACATACCTGGATAAGCCACATACCATAACGCATCTAAACAGAGGCACATTATACATTAGCAAGTCATCATTACTTAAGTTATATCAAAATAGACATACATACAGATAGTAGATTATACACTAACATATCAACCAATATTGAGGTTTATAGCTTAATACAGATCATATGGACCCTACAGAAGGCCTACATTTGAATCGAATGATGATCACAGCCCTACGGAAAATTTTTGAATCTTGACTCACATGCTCGTGTGGATCCACAAGACCTAGGTAGCTGGCCTTTATAGTCAACACGGCCTAGCACGCGCTCGTGTGGCCCCTTTATTGTCACACATAGCCTGACACTTGGCCTGACACATGGTCATGTGACCTAAAACAGTGAGTTTCACGATCTATCACACGACCTGGTACACGCCCGTGTGACTTAATCTCTAAATTCTCTTACATGGCCTAGACACATGCCCATGTCTCTGGCCTGTGTGTCACTAATGCAAAAAAGTCTCGAGCACGGCCTAGAAACATGCCAGTGTACCTGCTCATGTTGGCCAAAAGAGTGCCTACATAGTCTACCACACGGCCTGGCACACGGTCGTGTGGCATCGAAAGCCATATTTTTCAACTTTCACAAATTGTAGAAATTTGAGTTTTCAGTTACCTACCTGGTACAGATTTGATGTAGAAGCAGCCAGAGTGATCTCGACACCAATAATAGAACTGTAATTTCGTAGAACTTAAGCCGTTGAGAGAACGTTAAACTTGAGACCTTGGCCTAATAAAGAGTTACGCAAGTCAACGTTTTCATCACAGAAAATGAATTGTAACCCCGTCCAACAACAAACTCACGCAAGAACTTGACAGAGAATACTTACACGACTAATTATAGATGAACAACGCAAGGAATTTAAAAGAACCGATGCCACAATGATTCAATAGAAAATCGTCGGTGTAACACCCCTAACTTGTATCTGTCGCCGGAATAGAGTTACGGAGCATTACTATAAAACGTAACTTAAAACATTCATTTCCAAACATTAGATAAATCATAGCCTAATTCATTCAAACACATACATATCATCCTTTATTCGAGCCCTCGAGGACTTAGAAACACTTTAGAAACGATTCGGGACTAAATCGGGAACATATGAAACCTTAAGGAAAAACTTGGAAAAATTTACACCGCAGGGGTCACACAGCCGTATGGCCAAGCCGTATGCCTCACACGGCTGAGAAACACGCCCGTGTCTCAGGCCGTGTAACATTTGAAATAGGGACACACGGCCGTGTCCCAGCTCGTGTCCGTGCCCGTGTAACTCTCTGACTTGGTCACACGGCCAAGCCACATGTCCGTGTGCTAGGCCATGTAACTCTCAAAATGGTCTTATACGTCCGTGTGCTAGGCCGTATAACTATCTGACTTGCAACCCTTTGAAACCTACAGCAAACACACGACCGTGTCGCAGGGCTGTGTGGACAAGAAATAGGCCAAAATCAAGCCATTTCTTTCACCCATTTCCAACAAGTACCTACAAGGCAAATGCTCCTATGAACAAGGTACCGAAACATGTTAAAACATGCATAATAAGACCATAAATCCATACAACCTATATGCCATTAAGGCACCTCAATCACAATTTATCAAATCTATCCAAAAATATGTTAAATTGACCATTCATCTAGCATTCATATCTAACCTATTTTCATACCAAAACTGACCACAATTGACCACATTGCAAACATGCCAACACCTACCACTTTGTTCATAAAACCATGCATCAATTTGACCATATAAACATGAACCATTATAGCATCAAAGTGCCAAAAGCATACAAACCAAATTACCATATTTACAAGCCAAACATAACAACTAGTTCATCAAATACAATTCACCTATACATGCCATTATAACCATGACCAAAACATCAAAATCTACCGATATAAACTTTGGATTGTGTGAATAGGTCTCTGACGAGCTTCCAAACCGATCGAGCTTCCGATAATCTATAAAACATAGAAAAGAACAACATCGTAAGCATATAATGCTTAGTAAGTTCGTAAATCATAAACAAAGCTTACCATTTCAATGCATAATCTTAAAAATAGACATGAATCAATCCATCATAGCTTGACACAAACCTAAGCATCATCAACAACACAAGTTAGTAATTAAACACATAACTTAGAAAAATCATCTCATGGTAAGATAAGTTTTATGAACATGGCATACTTGAATTCATACTTTTCATAAACATAGTTATACATACTTTGATTATCAATAATTCATACATTTTCGTAAGTTCTTAACTGAGCCATTGGAACACTTATTGTTCCTTCCCTTTTCATGCCCGTTGAACCACTTAGAATAATATCGGATACACAGGAAACTCACACAAAGTGTGCTAACACATGGTTGAAACCATTTCCTTTCCTTTTCCTTTACGTTGATGCTCATTCGAGCATAAATGGGTCTACTCACACAAGCTGACAGTCGAAATATAGCTACACGATGCTTCTCACACAAGCTGACGAGTATCTGTAACAAATGCTGAAACTCGGCCATTGGTAGGACATTCAGGACCAACACCCGAAACATGGTAACCCTAATGACATGTCATTTGTATTCTATATATTCCTAAGGTTCAAATGGGACTCGATAGTCATCGTAACATTGTTGGATTTCCATCGTGATGAATAGCATAATAACATTTAAATCAAATAACATTAAAACGCTATTTTAACACACGAACTTACCTCGAATGCAAAGACGACGAAATTGGATCACTAATTCGCGACTTTATCTTTCCCTCGATCTAGATCTATATGAGGCTTAACTTGATCTAAATAAGCAAATTCAATCCGTATAATATTCATTCTATTCAATTCAATCCAATCCAAAATTCATACTTTTGCAAAATTACCTTTTCGCCCCTATTATTTTAACTTTTTTACAATTTAATCCTTAAGCTCGTAAATTAACATTTATGTAATTTCATCCTTATATCATGCTTGCTGATTTACATAGGGACACATATCAACCCACACTAATCATCAATTCACAATTTCATCATGATGTTTTACTACTTTTACACATAAGTCCCTAAATGATAATTTCATCAAAAATTACTGTACAAAAGTTGTTTATTTAACAACAATGATTAATTTTCTTCCATAAATTTTCAAGAATCACACAAACACATTCATGGAAAAACCCTAATCCTTTAACAATTTTGCAACTTAGTCTCTTGGCTAGCTAGATTAAGTTACAATGATCCCGAAAACATAAAAATCATTAAAAGCGGGATCAAGAATCACTTACATGCAACCATAAAACATAGCTGAACCTTCAAACTTCTTTAATGGTGTTTTCCTAGCTTATTTTTGGTGAAGGAATAAAAAAAAGATGATAGCTTTTGTTTATGATAATTTTACTTAAACTTATTTATTAATTTACATAAATAACCTTACATTTTAACATTAAAATCACCTAATTCATGTCCATAAATGTCCACTCATAATAACAATGATCTAATTACCACATAAATCCCCTAAAAATTTAATTTCATAGCTAATAGATACTTTTAACTATTAGAACTCTACTTTTGTACCTTTTACGATTTAGTCCTTTTTACTTAATTAAGCATGCAAACAATAAAATTTTTTAACAAAATTTTTATGCGACACTACTAGCATACCGTAGATATTAAAATAATAATAAATTAAATATTTTTACGTCATATTTGTGGTCCCAAAACCACTGTTTCAATTTCACTAAAAATAGGCTGTTACAGTCGGTAGAAGGACTTGATAAATAAAAGAGAAGCAAAAAAAAATGATAGTTAAGAACAAAAAGAATAGAAAGAACGTAGTAGGAAAAAAAGATGTTGAGAGACTTTGGTTAATTAAAACCAACCAAAACTACCGCATGAGGCAGCAAAATAAAAACATTTTCATATTGCATTTGCAGTGACCCAAACACAAGACCAGAGGGTATACAGAAGCTTAACCATTGAACCAGCATGCTCATTCTTGTCATCATTTTATCAAAAATAACTTATAATCCATATGTCAAAAGATAGGGTTTAGTCTGAATAGTAAAATTTCAATAGCTGAGATTCGAACCCAAAACCTAGCATACATAACCAAAACATTTAACCACTGAATCAAATTAAATTCACTTGTCAAACTTTCGAAATCCTAACTCAAACTCAGAACGTAACTACTCTGGATTTCAAAACTCAATTTCTTCTAACCTGGTTTTTGGGATGTTACAGCTCTCTCCCCCTTAAAAGAATTTCGTCGCCAAAATTCCTACAGTCTCATCAGTCCACAAAATCTGTAATGTTCTTATCCAAACAAACCACCACGCTGACACTACGCAGTTCAAATTCAATACAAAACCAAATGTTATTTCCAACGACTTTCTATACATCAACGCAAATTATCACAAAAACACATCACAAAAATCGTTATTGATTCTTTAGTCACGAGTTCGAATCAATAGCACGCACTCTCTTATCCTGGACTCGCTCAATCACAGACTCTCGACGCGTAGACTCAATTTGAGTTTTATCGACCTTTGCGAGTCACTAAACACAACCCGAGGCACCATAGGTCCCTACATTTCCTAATTACCGCCCTCAGACTCGGGCGCCCTACCAGATTCATAAATTGTCAAATTGGGCTCCTTACCCTGAGCAAAGGACTCGACTTGAGTCACTCAGCTATATCTAACACGCCCTCGTACAACAAGGCTACGTGTACGCATTATACTAGTCTACAGTTTCAGAATTTTATGAGTTAGCTTAGGTTTATTAACAATCCTAAGTCTAAAGTTTTAATAAAGATTTTTACAAAATTTCCACAATTTTAGCTAAGGTAGAGATAGTTACAGGATCAGCATCGAAGTCTTGGATTTTCTATTTACAGACTCAAAAATAATCAAAATCTGAACACATACTTTTCAAAAACCTTAAACAAAGTCAGTTAGAAGTTTCAATTACTTAAAACATTTTTTGGAATTGAGTTCTGAACTCGAAAATCACAGTCGAGTTTTGTAAATCTGGCTCTGATACCATAAAATGTAACACCCTAAACCTAACCTGAAAGTTTAGACCAAATTTGGAGGGCTTACATGAACACACTAAAATCTGGTTTCGACAATATTTTAAAAAGCACTCAAACTATTACTTGATGTGTAACGAAAATCTTTTTAGGGTTTTAACTTTGAAAATTGAAATCCATTTTACTTGACTTAAGTGATTTTATAGTTTCGCGCTAGAAATTATCAGTTACTAACTAGATTAGCAAAAAGTAAGGCGAGTTAAGAAACAAATTACAAACCAAAAAAGATTACAACATATTTACATCAGGGTAAAAATAATCCGAGCTCCACACACTGTCCGATCCTAAATCAGAGATTTATCTGAACAAACAAGAATAAGACAAAAGGGGCCAGCTACAAAGCACAATGTAAAACCAACCCCAAATACAAATCAATAAAACACAACATATAATTCGAAGTAACGTAGAGAACTTAATAGTGATCATATAACTAGAACGAAAAAGAACATATACCTAGAACGATACAGATCAGAATATCAATGATATTATAAAAATGATAGTCCAATAGAACAAAAATAACATAACAGAATAGATGTGAACATAACAGAAGAAAAACGAGGATGTGAGTCTATGCCAATGCAGTATTTGCAGAAAAAAATAATGTAGATTTTTAAGAAAACGTCCTACCCAACTCCACTACACACCAAATTAGAGTTCCCCCATGAACTCAACCACCCAAAACACACCACTAAAGTCATCTTGGGTTACCCAAAAATGATGACCCGCCACCCCCGGTTGCCTAACAACAATGGCTTATCAATATGCAATTAAACTACCAAATCAAATATATGTGGTCAACCCACTAAATACGCAGATCATTAAATTGCCAGTATAGAATCTTACTTCTTTAACATCATCCCAAATCTCATGCAATGTGTCATGGCATGTACACACAAAACCAGAGTGATAAACATGTAGGTCATGCTATTGTACAACAACAGAATCAGTAGGCATAGAAGTCCAGGCTTTTTAAAATAAATTTATCAAACCTCAATAGATCATATCAGATTTGCCATAAAGTCACATGTATGGTTACAAATCAGAATCAGAATCAGTGCCAATTAATTTAACATATTCAGATATCACATATTTTTAATCAACAGAGCGACGCAGAGGTACACCAACAAACTTAGCAGAATACGAAACATACTTGGATAAGGCACATACCTTAACACATCTAAATAGAGGCACATTATACATTAGCAAGTCATCATTACTTAACTTATATTAGAGTATACACACATACATATAGTAGATTATACACTAACAGATCAATAAATATTAAGGTTTGTAGCTTAATACAGATCATACGGACCCTATAGAAGCCCTACGTTCGATCCGAACGACGATCATGGCCTTAAGGAAAACTTGAGAATCTTGACCTACACGCTCATATGGATCCGCACGGCCTGGGTAGCTAACCTGTGTGGTCCACACAGCCTAGCACACGTCCGTGTAGCCCCTTTATTGTCACATACGGCCTGACACTCGACCTAGCACATAGCCGTGTGACCTAAAATAGTGAGTTACACGGTCTATCACATGACCTAGTACACACCCATGTGACTTAATCCCCAAATTCTTACACACGGCTTGGACACACGCCTATGTCACTGGGCTGTGTGCCTCTAATGTAAAACAGTCTTGAGCATGGCCTAGACACACACCTATGTCCCTAGCGGTGTTGGCCAAAACAGTGCCTACACAGTCTACCACAAGGCTCGACACACGGCCTAGACAGACGCCCATGTCCTTAGTCGTGTTGGCCGTGTTACACACACAGCCTACCACATGGCCTAACACACGACCGTGTGGTGTCGAAGGCCATGATTTCTGGCATTCGCAAATTGCATAAATTTGGGTTCTTGGTTACCCACCTAATACAAATTCAATGTAGAAGTAGCCAGAGTGATCCCAACACCGATAATTGAACTATGATTTTAAAAACCTTAAGTTGCGAGAGAACATTAAACTCGAGACCTTCACCTAACAAAGAGTTATGCAAGTCAACATTTTCCTCACAGAAAATAAATTACAACTCCGTCCAACAACAAACTCACGCTGGAACTTCACAAAGAATACCTACATGACTGATTATAGATGAACAGTGCAAGAAAGTTAGAAGAACCGATGCCATAACGATTCAACAAAAAATCGTCGGTGGAAGAACTTGACAAATAAAAGAGAAGAGAAAAGAACAATAGTTAAGAACAAAAAGAACAGAAAAATATAGCAGGAAAAAAAAGAAGTTGAGAGACTTAGATTATTTTAAAACCTACCAAAATTACCTCACGAGGCAGCAAAATAAAAAAAATCATATTGCTTTCGCGGAGATCCGAACACAAGACCAAAGGGTATACAAAAGCTTAACCATTAAACCAGCAAACTCATTCTTGTCATCATTTGATCGAAAATAACCTATAACCCATATGTCCAAAGATAGAGTTTAGTCAAAATAGCAAAATTTCAAAAGATGGGATTCGAATCCAAAATCTCACATACATAACCAGAACATTTAACCACTGAACCAAATCAAATTCACTTGTCAAAATTTCAAAATCCAAACTCAAACTCAGAACGTAAGCACTTTGGGGTTCAAAAGTCAATTTCTTCTAACCCGATTTTTGGGATGTTACATTTTATCCTCTTTGGAGGGGTTTTTCCACGTTAAATTTGTGTATTTAATTTCTCAATTTCTTCCGCTATTTTTATTTGTTCGTTTCTTAATCGAGTCGATCCCCAACAATAAGATAAGTAGGTAAGTAGCTCCTTATCACAATATTAAGTTGATTTTATTTTATTAAAATTTTGAAAAAAAATTAAAATGAGATATTCAACTTACCATGTTTGTCTTTCATTTAAAACTATCCAAAATAAAAGCACGATTTTGAAAAAAAATTTGAATCAATAAAAATATCATTATATTTTCATCATATTACTAAATTAACATCTTAAAATCTTAAAATAATTAATTTATAATTTATAATCATTGTATTTTTCATTACCATTGATTAAATA
>CM025149.1:36447500-36457533 GCA_013467495.1 Gossypium gossypioides | reverse complement strand
GATGTTGACGTAAAGCTCAACTTATAATTTAATATTTTATATTTAATAGTTAAATTTATAATTTAAGTACTTAAAAATGTCTACGCAAAGCTGAACTTATAATTTAATAATTTAGATTTAATAAATAAATTTGAGGTTGAATTTCTTTGAGGTTTGTTGGCATTCAAAGGCATATCTCAGCTCACTAAATCCCTTGTAATGTTTAATTTGAAATTGATAAGTAAATGACATGAACCTAAATTTAGGAGATTGTGTAAGTCTTATATAATGAATAGAGAAATTGTAAATGGTTATTCTTGAAGCATGATTATGCTCACTATGTTTAGAGGTGTTTTGATAAGTGTATATGATGTTTTAAACTAGATTCTTGAGCCCTATAAGACAAGGTATTGATATTGGAGTGTGTGGGCGTCAAAACTAGTGAGTTTTAAGGTAATATTAGAGTCATGGCATAGTTGTATTAGTAGTTAGGCCTTCTTATATCACAACAAGTAGGTCAGAATGCAAAAAGCTATAGTACTAGAGACTTGGATCGATGCAATCGGGGACTTGTATTGATACCATAGTGTCTTGTACAAGGTCACTGTACTATTTTGAACCTTTTAACCTTTCGAGGCCCATTTTTTATCCTAGACAACTTTGAACCTCTAAGAACCAATTTTAAATGATTTCAGTATGAATTTAAAGTCTTAAAATCAAATTTGTTCATTTACCATGATTTTATTAAAAATGTTTTAAACTCAATTACTTAGCATGACATAATAAAGCAGTTTGAATTGCCTCGGCAATAGATGTGACATCTCACATTTGAATCTACTGTTCTGGTTGGATGTGGGGTGTTACAAAATAATTAAAGCAAAGATGAAAGACAAGGATGGGAAAGGATGAGGTTGAGTAGTATGGATAAGGTTCGTAGGTGCCTAAGGATAAGGATTTGTTATTTCAAGCTCTTGGTGCTAATATGAAAGGAAACAAATGATAAGATTAAACAAGGGATAAATAAGATAAAATGAAAATGTTTTAAAGAAATAATGAGACAAGATGTAGGTGATTTTAAATAAAAATGGAAAGATAAACACAACTTGGACTTTAAAGGCTTGTTTAAATCTAATGGAACCCAAAGCTAACATAAAGAAATGAAACAAAGATTACAAAGTGAAATTAGTAACACAAGATAAAAGAACGAAATAGAATTGGAAAAGGAGTATGATGGAAGATTGTCCCCCTAAAGAACTACATTTCAATAAAAAAAAGCTAAAGGTGAAGAATGAAAATTAACCTTCCAAGTATAAACTTGAAAACCCGAAAGTTGAAGAACTTTTGTAACACCCCATTACCTAACCCAATCGTTGGGTCCGAGGAATGAGATATCACATTCGTTACCGGAGCAACTAACATCAATCGTTCCATAATGAATTCAAATCAAACATTTAGACCCAAAGCCATGTCCTGTTTAATATACCAATATCTCAACTATTAACTTCTTTATTCATTTCATTTCATGCATCCTTATTAAATATATATATCGATTCACATTAAAAACATTATAACCTCATCTAAGAACTCACGTAGCAACATCAAAACTAAAACATATACATAGTACATACCATTAACAACTATTATGTATGTCAATTTATAGAATATTTCAAAGTATGAAATATTTTGCCAACTAAGCTTAATATCACATAAAATCCTATAAGTACATACTGACCAGACTAACAAAAAATTTCACCCATTCTATAAGTGTGAGATTTTTTGCTGGATGCTGATAACCACGAGTACACACGATTGAACCCAACCTGCATATGGAAATCAAATTAAATGCTGAGTAATCAACTCAGTGGCATTTCTATAACTAATATTATAACATGACGTAGACTATAAAAGGACATAAATAAAATAAAATAAAATAAAAAAAGGTTTGTAAGTAGCTTAATATGTTAAATTATATTATAAGAACATAATCCTTTAGTATTGCATTTATAGTCATACCAACTAGTTGTCACATAATCATCTTCAAATTTGTGACCTGTAAACTCCAAAATTCAATTAATCATTGAATAATCGCTTTCATTAACATAAATCATGCTTTACAAACAAAAACAAGTTTAAAATCTAGCTTACGGACGTTTTGAGAATAAACAAGGATTAAATTGTAACATTTTCAAGATAATAAAGCAATTGTAGGAAACAAGAGTTACACGGATGTGTAGTGCATCATTGGTCCAATAAGTATCAAATTTCATGCTTAAACTCAAAACATTCCCTAATAGTGACCTTTAGGTACCCCCATAGACCTATAAGAACTAACCAAATTCTTCAACAATTCATCTATACATTCTATACCAAAACCAATTCTATTACCTTGCCTTAATTGGCACCAAGAGACACCATTCAATCTAATAACACAAGCAATACTATCAAGCATTACAAGCTTCTCAACCAACTATCTTCCTTACAACAATTCATACCATTTTATTTAATTTATAGTCATTTCATTTCTTAGCAACTCAATCCACATCCACAATATCGTAATATACCAATTGTATATTAAACTCAACTTCACCACCATTAATTTTTCCCATTGTGGATAGCACAAAATTAATAAACGTATAGAGCACTTAATCAGCAATGACACCTCTATTTTTGTCCCAATTTGGGCAGCATGAAACAACAACCATGTAGGGTAGTTAATCAAGCATAAACACTTTTATTCTGTCTTTCTTTGTACCATCATAAACAACAACAGGACAGAGTAATAAATTAACATTAAAGCACATTTAGCCAACCTACATTTGTAACATTCAAGCAACTTAAATTGCATCACTACAACGACTTCTTTTACATCAATAATATGACTTATATTCATGATCATTTGGACATCATAAATGAATATTTGGACAGCTTATAACGACAACATAGCATGTTTTAAAATAACATTAAATGGATTTTTTATAACTTATTTTGGATAGCATTTAATCACCAAAAATACAGTGCAATAACTAATTTCAGACTCATTTGTACACCTCAATTTGCAGCACTTAAACACTTCAATTTACAACATTTAAACACCTCAACTTACAACACTTTAACATCCCAATTAACAACACTTATACACCTCAATTACAGCGATAAAACATCTCAATTTCTAGCAACTATACACTTCAATTTACAGTAGTTAAACACTTCAATTTATAGCATTTAAGCACTTCAATTTGCGGTGCTTAAATAGAGCATTAAAAGTACAATGAAAAACAGCAACAGCATATACTTTGCTTGAGCAATAGGAAATTTTTGCACTAATTGGACAGTAACTAAATCTAAAATAAACGAGTTTAACCAATACAAGACAATAGCAACCATGTAATTTGTAAAGAACAATTTTTTTTCCATTTAACTAACATCAAATCATCCATGTAAAACTGATAAGATTTTCAAGCATGGAAATAATAAAGGATTTTAAAGAAAAATCACAAAAAAAATTTGTGGCCGAATTTACCTGCCAAATCCTTGGCCTTCCCATTTCCAATTGGTCCTCCTTCCTCCTTGTTAGCGAGCTTTAAACTCTCATATAAACAACCTAATTGCTTCATTTCATCTACCATGCAGCCGAATCTCCCTTTAGCTCCTCCATTCGAATTGGAAATCAAAGCCGATTGAGGTGAAATGAAAATTTTATCCTTTCTTTCTTTCTCCACATGGTTTATTCGTCCACCAATAGCCTTTCATGCACCTCCACCATCATGATATTTAACATTTTAAAAGTAATCATTTTTCATTTCTTCCCCCTCCTAACTATCATATACAGATTATATTTCATTTTATGTTTTTCTTTAACTTTAATTTACTTAAAATTTTTATACAAATTTTATGGAAAAACATGCCACAACCGTCCACTATAAATAATAAGGTATAATTGCCTTCTTAATCCCTACTCCTTATTCTTAATTAAAAATCTCTAATAACTAAACTTTTATTAATTAGTTCTTACACCTTGATTAATCACTAATTCAATAAAATTACTTATCCAAAATTCAATTCACCTATAATATAGCTCCACAAATATTTAATAAAAATATTTACAATCTCGGTCTACAAAAAGGAAGTCCTAGAACCACATTTTTTCGATACCACTAACCTTATGATCGTTACACTTTCATCTTAATTAACTATCAATTAAAAAAATTATTAGACCAAAATTTAATATACTTCTCTTCTAGCCTTGTAAATATTAAATTCATGAACACAGTTCACAGAAATGACATTTCGGAACTGAAGTTGCTGACACCACTAGAAATTGTGTCGTTACAACTTCCCACCAACAATTCAAAAAACTTGAAGTTGAAATTTTCTACTAAAAATCATTAGCAATGAATTCTTGAAAGAAAACTCTCAAAGAGTACTATAGATTTAATAGATCAAAAAGTGATTACAAATGAAAGAGGATGGCCTATTTACAAAGACATGGACGGCCAAGAGTCATCAAAAGTTTAAGCTTTGATGGATAAGAGATGGCATCTATCCAAAATACTTTGAATTAAATTTCAATTATTATCTCCTAATACTTTAAAAACACATAAAAGGATTATAGCTAAAGGCATCTACAATTCGCCCATTGCTTAATGGATATGAGTAACTGGGTCAAATTACATCATTATTAACACTTAGATAACTTTAAAGACACAATTAAACCATTAGCATTGGGTTAAATACAATAAAGGCCAAAATAATAATTAATGTCACACCCCAAATTTGGATAACCCAAATTTTAGGTGCATAGACAAAAAGATGTCTATTCTAGCGCACTCCGGAACTTAGTTCGCCAAATGGTAGCTTCTGGTGAACTAATGTTTCAGGTGAATTGAGTACCCACTTAGGGAAGTATATCAAGATTCAATCTTTGATGTGTTCTTTAGTAAAGAAAGAATGCGACATATAGGAAGAGTAAGCTTTATGTATGTCACTACCAAATGTATATTACGCCTAGTTTGTTCTAGTACTGTGAAGGGCAAGTCTCAATAACTAAATATGGTTATAAACCAACTAAACATATTAGACAAATGGCATTTGAAAAAGACTTTCATTTATGTTTCCTTTAGATTCCACAGGACATTATTAAGGGAATATTCTAAAATTTGGGGACAATTGTCAAATTCCACTAAATAAGAGTGGATTATATATATGTGTAAGAAAGGTTCGTGAGAGGGTTTTCTATTTCCTTTAGAGTAATTCTTTGATTCTTTCTTTTCATAAGTATTAAATGTTATTTTTGGTTCCTTTTCTTATGTGATCTGGAAGCTAAGGATTCTTGAATGAGACAGAGGTGTTCCATCTCCTGGTAAGTCTAGTAACTTTGCATGTTAAGAATAAGGATGCTATGAAGTATATGGTAGTAAGTTACGAATGAGAAGCCCTGCATGGAGATTTTTTGTAATTGAAATGTTAGCAATCTGTCTGTAAATGGGTTTAATGATTAATTCAGGTTCTGTAAGCAGTTGTTGCTGGTTCGAATTGGATGTCCGAGTTTGAAGTTGATAATTGTAGTAGGTGAGTCTTAAGTGAGTTCGTAATATCTATTAATGAAATTTTTTGTAGATAACTTTTCTCTGATTAATGTATTAGAAATGATGAGTGTGTAAATGAATGATTATTGATAATAAGTATGTATATTTAATATTGGTCCCTGTGAGTCTAGAACATAATGAACCATGTGGATGAGTGAATATGGTTTCGTGGAGCAACTAAGTATATGTGTTCGGAATGTGTACTATAAGATATGATTGTGATGATGATGTGTGTAGTATGTAATGAAGTACGCTTTGGTTAAAAACTTGATTTAGTCTACTTGAATGTGTAATATATGATTGAAATCGTTTGGGAAATGGGGGTGTCTATGAGTGTGGAGAGGTTGAGTTGTGAGTTTGGTCACCACGATGGTGTAAGATGAAGTGCATCGGGACAATAAACATGAACTCTGACGTGTAAATTTTGAAGAAAGTCTATTTCCATGGCACATTCTGAAAAGGGCAAATAAGCCACATTTATCGACTAGGGTTTTTTGTGTGTCCCAGGGCGATGATGGGCAAACCTCACATGATGTGAGTTTAGGAAACACAATAGTTATTGGATGCCTAGGTGGCATACTGCTAGCATTTATGGCTTACTCTAATTTGGCCTTTATGGCGCATTTTGTTAGCCTTTGTGACATTATGATATGGCCTTTTTGGCATTCTGTTAGCTTTGTGACATACTATGTATAATGCCTTTGTGGTGTAATCTATATGTCGCATTTTTGGCATACTCTGTTTGGCCTTAATGGCGTATTCTGGTAAGTGTATAAAAAGGATATGATCTGACCGAAGCTCTAAAGTGAAATGTTTTGTGATAAAATCGATTAAGTCTTAAAGAAAGTTCTTAAAAAGAAGTATGATTCAACATGTTAGAAGAAGGTATCCATCGTTGTTATCTGTCAGATTAGTATATGGGTGAATTCGATGAAAGAGTCCACCAATTTGAATAATTATGCTAATAATGTTGAATTCTAAGTAATTTGACTTTCATTGTATTGGTATAGTAATATATATTGTTCTGAGCTCTGATGGAATCTGATCTGTTCACTATAAGTATAGGTATCTGCCAAAAGTATGAACAGTAAGTGGTATCTACCAAGGATAGTTTATATGATCATATTTTCGAGATTAATTTTTGGAAGTTATTTGAAGAGAAAGAGAAGGTAGTTCCAACTGTCAAGACCTGAAGTCAGTCAAGTAGTAGAATGAATGAGAATATAATACGAATAGTAAGTGGCGTATAAGTATGATGGTATACAACTAACACTGTAAAGGTGTTCACTGAAGACAGATGTGGAAAGTCCAAATATTTAAAATGAAGAACTTATCAAGAAAAGTTAAAAGGTATGATATGTTCGAAACTCACTAAGTTCCTCTGAACTTACTGGTGTTATATTTATGTTTTAGGTATTGACGCGTCAGTGTAAGTACTTGAGGAGACGATGCCAAAATTATGTCAGAGTAGTAGCAAGTGGGGATATTATGCGTATAGTGGGCATATAGGAATGTTTGATGTTTAGAAATACTATACCTGTTACATCTCAATAACCGAGTTAGTAGAAATTGGGTTAATGAACCGAGAGTGGTCATGCCCAAAATTTTTTTTAGATGACCTTGGCACATTTATCAATAGATAAGTATCAATTATAGTGATTAAGTAGTGGTGGAGCTGTCATTGATGATCTGAGTTTTAATACCTTCCTTCTCATTAATTTCTATTTGGTGCAAATTTTCTTCAAACCTTAGTAAAGGTCACACCATGTTTTTAAAATAATTGTTGTAAGAGTGTGAACAACGAATTAAATGGTTTAGTAGTTAGGAGCTTAAATAAATTTCCTAAGGGTCCTAGGTTCAAGTTTCCTTATTCTCTATTTATTTATTTTTTTGGAAATTTTTACATGGGAAAAACCCTCCTTATCGTCCACCCTTCTTACATGCAAGCAGAGCTTTCTTTCCTTGTGTGTGAGTCAACCTTCCTTCATTAAACCCCCATTTCACTCCCATGATCTCTTTTTCAATCCTTTGTCCCCCTCAACTTATAATTTTGTCTCCCTTACCATAGAATGTCGTCCAATGCACCTAGACAAGTTTCATTCTCATTATTTTTTTCATTTTGATTATCTCATCCATTCTTTCGCCACCCCACCTCCTTTCTCCTCCCATTCTCTTCATTTTTCTTCCATTTCACCTTCTAAACAAATCTTTTTTCCTTAATTCTTCCACATCTTCCCCACTCTTAGCCAATCGCACCACCACCTCACCACCACATCTTCACCACTAAACCTCCATCGTCACCACCATCATCGCACCGTCACCGTACCAGCGCCATCAACCACCACCGTTTTTCACTGTTTTCTTTCTTTTCTCCTCCTCTCTTTTGTAATCAACCTTTTTATTATTCAAACTTCATATCTCAATTTTCTTGAAAGGTTTTATTGTTAATCTTTTCTAATATATCATTTTTCTTTTATTATTTTATTTGTTAGTTGAGAACCCTTCTCTTTAATCTAATCACCACAAGAATCGTTGAGCCTCCTTACCCTCGAGATTGCATAAGTATTGGTAAATCATTCAATTAGATTATTTCTTTCTTTATTCTTATTAATGAAAGATTCTAACAAGGGTATTTCTTGTTCGCACATGAAATGCTTATTTGAAACCCTTGATCTATACTCCATCCTTCATTGGAACCATTGATTAAGTAAATGATTCAACTTAATCATTTATTTGAAAATATTATTAAAAATGTCAATATATTAACATGGTATTAATGTTTTAACTAAGATTCAAGGGTTGATCTCCTTTCTTAGAGTCGAGAAATAAAATCGTTATTATCGAGTCATACGAATTCAGGTGTGGGTCTAACCCGATACAAGCTATATATATCATTAATAATGCCTAAATAAAATATTATTATTTGATTTGTGTTTTATGCTAATACTTTAAGTATTCAAAAATAAGAGGCTAAATCCGTCAAAATAGATTATACAAGTAAGTGATTCTGAATCAACTATTTTTATGAAAAGTATGTTGTGTGGTTATGATTATCACTGATTTGAAAAGTATGTTATTCTCATTCTCATGTTATGTGATATTATGACGTAAATGACTTTATATGACTATTAAAATGTGATGTTTTGATACATCGAGAAAAAATGTGAAATGCATGTCAAAATATTCCTATATGATACTATGTTATTCTCATTCTCATGTTATGTGATATTTTGATGTTCTGATATCCGCTAAAAGTATGAACAGTAAGTGGTATCCGCTAAGGATAGTTTATATGATTATCTGTTCGAGATTCATTGTTGGAAGTTATTTGAAGAGAAAGAGAAGGTAGTTCCAATTGTCAATGCCTAAAGTAGGTCAAGTAGTAGAATGAATGAGAATATAGTACGAATGGTAAATGGCGTATAAGTATGATAGTATACAATTGACACTGTAAAGGTATTCACCAAAGACAGATGTGGAAGGTCCAAATATTCAAAATGAAGAACTTATCAAGAAAATTTAAAAGGTAATATGTGTTCATAACTTACTAAGTTCCTTTGAACTTACTGGTGTTATATTTATGGTTCAAGTATTGACGCGTTATTGTAAGCTGTCACACCCCAAAATTGGTCCTAGGAGTTTTAAGGATATTTTAGGGATTTTAGCTTTAGTGAGCTCGGGAATTTTGTTAGCATAGTGCTCGAAAATATTTTTGTCTACGACATTTTGAAAATTAAATCAATTTTTGAAAATGATGTTCAAAAGACTTAATTTTGAAATAAGGACTAATTTGTAAAAGGGGCTAAATTCTGTGTGTTTATGAAGTAGTTAAACCAATTTTTGAAATCAACCTAATATCCCCCATCTACAGTTTTATTTTCACGATAGTTTCTTTTCATCTTGTTGTGTCGTCCCTTGATCTCCCTAGCCTCTTCCATTCGATTTTGCTCTTCAAATCCTAATTCCATTTATTTCTTTCACCCTCACATCATTAAATCATCATAGAATTCTAAGAAAAACACTCAAAAACACCATAGTTTTCTCCATTGTCAAGTTTGTGGGTTTTTTGGGTTTTCAACCAAAAACTCGTTTTTCTTCCATCAAAGGTAACCATTCATCTACTCGTTAGTTTTTTATGTTATCTAGTCTTTAAAACTGAGTTTTTAGCTATTGAATCGCATGTTTTAAATAAAAGCAAAAAATTTGGTCGTTAATGGTGGATTTTGAGATTTTGGGTAAAAATGTGGTTTCAAAGTATTTTTCAATTAGTTTTGATGATTAGAATGATAGAGGTTTGATATAAGTGTGCGCACGGACCAAGATCGAGTTGCCAAGTCACGAAGAACTCCTACGAGGCTCTAGATAATCAGATCCGAAAACAAAACAAAGAATAAGATTAAAACGAATCAGATCTGAAATTAAAATCCCCAAAAATAATTAAGAACAGCCAAGAACCAAAGAACTTATGA
>CM025149.1:36409797-36422489 GCA_013467495.1 Gossypium gossypioides | reverse complement strand
ATGTCATAATACATATCATTCTCTTACCGTTTCTTATCTGAATAATGCCCGTTGAACCATTTAGAATACTGTTGGATACCCGGGATAGCTTACACATAGTGTGCTAACTCGTATCACTATAATCCATCAATTCCTGTACATGTATGCTCACACGAGCTGAGAATCAAAATGCTCACACCAGCTGTGAAAATGGGTCTACTCACACGAGCTGTGGGTCGGAACGTAGCTACACGATGTTACTCACACGAGCTGTGGAGTATCCGCAACACATGCCGAACCTCAGCCATTAGTAGGATGTTCAGGACCAACACCCGAATCTTGTAAACCCTAATGACAAGTCATTTGTATCCTACAAATTCCTAAGGTTTAAACGGGGCTCGATAATCGTCGTACGTCGTTGAATTTATGTCGTTTCATATCACGGTAAATTGCATACTAACATATATATATTGATTTAATCACATATTAAAATTCAATTTAAATCAAAATTATACATAATATATTTCATATGAACTTACCTAGCTAAATTGTAGAAATTCAAAAGTTTAGGGGCATTTTGGTAATTTTTATTTTCCTCGATTTTTCGCCCGATCTTAATCTAAATTAACAATTTCATTAAATATATTAATTTAGACAATAAAAAACTCATTTTATGCAATTTAGTCATTTTTGACATTTTTTACAAAATTACCCCTTAAGTTTTACTTTTATTCAATTTAGTCTCTGAGCCCAAAACATGCAAATTAACCATTTTACTCAAAATTGAGCATAGTCAAATGTTCATGGTATCCAAAACAGCCCATTTATGCAGCAATTTTACATTAAATCATTGTACTTTTATTAATTTAACAATTTAGTCCCTAATTAGAAAATTCATAAAAATCACTTAATAAAATACTTTTAAATATCAACCAACATTTTAAATTCATCATTTAACATCTAAAATCACAAGGTTCATCAATGGAAACATTAAAAATCTTTAATAGTTTCAAAATCGAAGGTACGGGCTCGTTGAACCTAATTGCACGATATCAAAAACATAAAAATTTAAAGAAACAGGTGAAAAATGGCTTACCATGCATAGATAAAGCCATAGCCGAACCTTGCACATATTCCATGGAGTTTTATACTTTCAAATTCGGTGGAGTTTCAATTTCGAAGATGACAATCAACTTTTACCTTATTTTTTTCTAATTATTTCTTTATTAAATTACTAATTTACCCTTCAATATACATGCATTTTCAACTTATTTCATGCTTTAACCATCCAATCATTTATAATATAGTATATTTACCGTATTGGTCCATATACTTTCATTCATTAAGCCATTTAATCACTAAAATAAAAAGTGATCAAATTTTACATCTTTTACAATTTAGTCCTTTTTAATTAATTACTATCCAAACTTAAAATTTTTCAATGAAACTTTAATGCCACCTTAATGACACACCATAAATATTTTATAAATATTTATGGCTTGGTTTATAAAAACAAGGTCCCGATACCTCATTTTCTAAAACCACTTGACCCTAGAGTCTTACCACTAAAACTTAATAAATCGCTTATAAAACCAAAATCACTATATCAAAAGCATTTTCAAAGTCACAATTAACTAAAGAATATTAAATATAATATTTACGTACTTACTCGTCGGATTTGGTGGCCTCGAAACCATTGTTTCTAACACCACTGAAAAATAGGCTGTTACATTAGTGGTGTTGGATAATACGATTGTGAAACCTTGTTTCTGTAAATTGGGTTTGAAAATATTAAATCATAATACTTTTGAAGTTAGTATAAAATAATATTAAATTTTGGTCCTTCAATTTGTCTATTAATTGCTTAATTAAGATACAAGGAATAAATTGTAAAAGTCTTATCATTATAGGTTTTTAATTGACCAAGGATCTAGGGACTTAAATTGTAGTTAATAAAAGGTCCAAAATGGTAATTTAACCATTTCATAATAGGTGATAGGGGATTACAATGGATTATGTTCTAAAGTGAGATTAGTAAATTAATTAAAATAATAAACTAAGATTAATTAAGCTTAAGTATACTATATAAGTTAAAATAAGAAAAAAATGGTCATCTTCTCCAGTCTTCTTCTTCACCGTACAAAGAAAGAAAGAAAACCCTTATGGAAGCTCAAACACTCGACCTTTGATCGGTATGTGTAATTAAGTAATTTTCTTGTAATTTCTATATTTTTGAGGTCATGGGAGCTTGATTTCTTGAAGAAATTGGTGTTAAATTGATATATGTTAAGCTTAAATGTGAAAAAGGACTAGATTATAAAGTTTAATTGTAAGTTTTGTTCATAAGGACCAAATTGAATAAAATGTAAAATTGACAGTAGAAATAAGAAATAGGAGGTCCCTATTGAGTAATTGTGAAATCATATTTTAATCTAACTCTTTAAATTTAATGTTATGTTAGTCTTGGTTTTAGGGAATAAATTAAATTAATTGAAAAATATGTATGACCTTGTAATTGAATGTGATTTTGGTGGAATTTGATGTTGTATTATTTTTAAATTATTATTCGTAGTTAAAAGCATCACAAGACTGTCGATAAGGAAAGGCGAGAGTTAACAACGAGTACCATGAGCTTTTAGTTTGTATCGCTATGACCCGAGACCAATCTAATTATTATATAATCATGACATTTTGCATTATATAATGTTTAGGTGAGTTATTAATGGTTATTAAATTGAAATGATATGGTTGAAATTGAATATCATGATAGAAACTAAATTGAATAGAATAGAAAGTTGTACAACTTAATTGATATAGGAAATTGATATGAAACTGAACTTAATTATGTTATATCATATGATGAAATGATTGAATTGATAATGCTGGGATGTGAATTGAACTATGTGATGAAATTGGAAATTGGTTACCGTATTAATTTGCAAGTATATATTTTGGTGTAGCTGATGATGCACTTATGTGCCAGTATATTTGCTTCGATTTATCCAAATATGCACTTATGTGCCAGTATATTTTTTTGGTTTATCTAATGATGGACTTACGTGTAGTATATTTGATTCGATTTATTCGATGGTGTACTTATGTGCTAGTATAGTTATTTCAGTTTATTCGATGATGCACATAGTTGCCAATATATTTTCTTCAGTACATCCAATGATGCACTTACGTGGTTGCATGATTGCTCAAGTTTATCCGATGATGCACTGTACATCCCAGTATAATTGCTTTGGCTTGCCCGATGATGCACTATGTGTGCCAGTATCTTTCCTTCGATTATCTGATGATGCACTGCGGTGCCAGATTGAAATCCTAATTGACTAATTTGTATATCCATCTTGAAATTTCAGTCAGGTAAATAAGATTATATAAACATGATTTTTCTAGGTTATATGGTAGGTTGAAATGGAATGTTAATTCATTTGGTATAATTGCTTACATATGAAAGGTGATATTCAATAACATTTGAAAGATAATGCAAATTGGCTAGAAATGAGCCTTGGGACCGATTGAGTATTTACGAGCCAATAGACTTGAAACTGATTGAATTGATAAATGGTATAATTGCTCACATATGAAATATATAAATCAATGAATGTGTATATATTCGAGTATAAGTTAATAAATGGTGATATGAAATGATCAAATATGTATAAAGTGAAATATGTGGAAAATTGTTAGATAGGTGTTAGAAAGTAGGATATGAAATAACCAAATGAATTGATCACTAGGTTTATATTACAATTTGGTATACAAATTAGTTGAATAATAGACTTGAATTGATTATTTGTATTTGAATAGCATTTATGTTATATTGACTTGAATTATAGAAATACCACTGAGCTTTATCGCTAAATGTACAATTTGTTTCTCCGTGTGCAGGTTAGGTCCTAATCGAGATCCCGAGCATAGACTTTAGCATCCATCTAAAACCCCAGACTCTAAAATGTTTGAATAGATTCTATTTGTTGGTTATATGACATGTACCTAGGTTGAGTCGATTTTGATATTTTGCCATGTTTTGAGAATATTGAATTTGAAAGTTCGATATAATAGACTTAATTACGTGGAAGTAAAAATTTTATAAATTTTATTATATGGTTTAGTATTGTATAAAAGATGTATTCGCAAATGGTATATGTGGATAGGAAGTATGCTTGAAACCTTAAATGAATTAGGCCAATTGATGAACTTATATGTAATTTGGCATTAGTATATAGTTGATTAAGGTATTATGATTCAGGTAAATTGCATAATTTGGTTACAAGTATGATATGCACATAAGTTAATTTGGGAATTTGTAAGTTGAAGTTCAATTAGGAATTGCAAAAATAGTATGTGACGTGACGATGAGAAGTGACCTATAATGTCATGGCAAAACGAGAGATCCTGTTGTCTCAACGATGCCAAAATAGTATGTCACAACGCAACGAGGAACTCCTTCACATTGCGATGTCAATCCATTAATTTGAATCCTTTACAATTCAATGGTGGACTATTTTTATTAGTGGAAAACGTAGTTATTGGGATTCATTGTATCCTCAAGGTTCATTTTCTTGTAACTCTTTTACATCCTAAATATAGGTAGCGAAGAATAGAAACTTAAAGAAAGTGGCATGTTAATATGCCTTGAAGCTTTTGGTTAATTTCTCATAATTTTATTTTATCCCTATGCTACAACAATGTCAACTAAGAGGCCAACGAAGTTGTTGATTACATAGTGAAATTGATAATTGGAAGAGAACTTTATTTGTACCTATTTGATAATCCTTCAAGATATATTAGGGATATTTTGTTAAAGAGGTGTTGCAGGAAAAAAAATAGAAAACAAATTGTAACTTTGTTTCTTTAAGTTAATATAAACTTATTTCTTTTTACAAAAAACAAAAAAGAAAATAGGGACATAAGCTTTCATTCTCAAAAGTATCAGAAAGATTGGAAATAAAGGGTGTCACACCCCAAAAATGGTGGATCCGAAAGAAGGGTGTATAGATATGAAGGTTATCTATTTTGGTGCACTTTAGTAGTTAGTCGGCTAATTTATAAGCTTCGAATGATCTAATGTTTGGCGCATGGAGTATCCACCCATAGAAGTATCTCAGGATTTATTCTCGCAGTATTCTCCAATTGAAGAAAAGGGTACGACAAGCGAAGAGTACACCTTAGAGTTTTGGTTGAGCAGGGATCGACTATTATGTATACATTAAT
Organism: Gossypium gossypioides; assembly: GCA_013467495.1. NCBI lineage: Eukaryota > Viridiplantae > Streptophyta > Magnoliopsida > Malvales > Malvaceae > Gossypium > Gossypium gossypioides. The sequence continues at coordinate 36,417,287 of CM025149.1, read as the reverse complement.
GCTGTAAGAGGCTAAAGTATTTTTAAGGCCACACCATATACGAGTTATCGTCATAGGTATGGCACACCAAGTATGTTGAAAGATGTGCAAAATAGGTTTTATAAAGTGATTGGTTGAGAGTCAACTGAATGGTTTGACCGGTCAAATAGCATTGATATTAGATTTTCTTTTATGTTTTCTTTGATTTTTGTAAGACATTTAAGGGACAAACTTTGTATGTATTTGACTCTTGTCAAGATCCACTAAGAGGTATTTGGTATAGATATGTGTGGTAAGAACGAAACATTTAGAAGGGTTTTCTTCCTTCCGTTCTACACTTTAGCTTTCTTAAAGATTAAATATTCTCCCCTTCTTCGTTAAACTGGAAGCTAAGGTTTCTAAGGTTTTCGGTGGATGTTTCAACCTCTTGATAAGTCTAATATCTCTTCATGTTAGGATTTTGAATGGGTAAAGATTTTATGAAGCATAAACAGTAATATATGAATAAAGGACCCTACATAGGGGTTGTTTGTAAATGAAATGATAGCAAATTATCTATAAATGGGTTTTTAATGGTGAACCCATGTTCTTTTAAGCAGTTGCTACTACTAGTTCGAAAAGGATGATCAAGTATGGAACTCCGAGCTTTAGTAAGGTAAGTTTTAGGTGAGTCCTTATCCTTACTTATACATGTTAAGTTTACAATGGAAAGACTTATGTTGATGTTATATCAAATGTTTGCTAAGTGTGTGAGAAGTATCATCCAATTGCTGTATGTTACAAATGAATAATATAAGTTACTGCATGAATAAGAAGAGTGTGAATCAGTAAGATGAGTGAGAAAATGTCACATCCCAAAAATGAGGCTAGAAGAAATGGGGATAAAATTTATATTTTCATTTTTTAAAAACAAAGGGTAAGGAGAATTTAGTATGCCTTAAAAATATTTTTGTTAAGCAATTAACACGATGAGCTTATTGGTTCAAGTGGTAAGGCCTTAACTTACCCTTAAGTCCTAAGTTTGAAACCCTTTGTGTGCATTTAGCCAAAATATTTTATTTCCTTATTTTTACCCCACAAAAGTGCCGAATTTTTAAACTAGCCCAACCCAAAAACTATTTTTTTCAATTTAGTCCTTAATTTAAAATAATCTTAATTCTACATGAATTCCTAAAACCTATTTCAATTAGGGAAAAAGGGTTTTATAAATAGCCAATTTTAATCAAACCCTAGAATTTTTACCTAACAAATTTTCAAGAAAAACACCCTCAAGCTTTTTTCTTCTCGAATCAATTTTCAAGTAAAAGAAGTTAAAGTTTTCAAAATCATCCCTCTCCCTTAAGAGGATTTTCAACCTCCTCTTCTAAACTAAGGATTTCGTGTTTTCTCAAATCAGGTGTGCAATCTAATTTAAAATCATTATGCATGATTGATTATGTTGAATTATTGAGAAATTAAGCTAAAATACATAGAGGATAAACATGCGAGCCCCTCCTTTTCTAAGTAAACCTGCGAACCCCTATTTGATTTACTGTGCGAACCACATGAATTGTTAAAGCAAACCCTAGGAGGAATATATCTATTCGAACCCTTAGTATATCATATGGGAAACCTTAGTATTTCATATGCGATCCATTAGTATATTACCTGTGAACTGTAATACCTCGCCTGTTGAAGTCTTGTTGATGATTTGTACGGGCTGAAAGTTAGCTAAGATTTAAGTCAAGGTAAGACTAATTTATGTTGTATTCGCCTGTGTGATAATTGTATAGTTGTGCACCATGAGTGGCAAACTGTATGATTTATAGGTAAGTCTGTTAAGATTTGTTTTTTTTTGGCAAAGTCTAAGTTGTAGTCTTTATGTTTTAGTGTGGTAGCTTTAAGGAACTGTTAACCAGTCTTTCTTTTGGAAAGTCTGTGTGTTAAGACCTTCTATTTATGTACGTTAGTAAAGAATTGTGGGATTGTGGACTTGGATATTGTTTGTTTGTGTACGTGTGATTTCTGTTCAGTTCTAGTTGAGCTTTGATGTGTCTCACGTGACTAACTAAAAATACGACTAAGGCAAGTGCACCTATTGATAAATAGTATAGCTATGGTGAGTAGAGATATCATATCTACGAGGACTAAAATTTTTAGTAATTATCGTTTTCTATTATTTAGCCGACAATTTGGAGTGATGGTTTTAAACTAAAATTACTACACTAATTTAACTAAAAACTCAACAGAAAATAAATCAAGAAAATATCCGAAGGATAACCAATTAGAGAGACAATACCCAGGAAAGAATCCACCTAGACTTCATCGATTATTATGAATCTGAATTAAATGATTTATGCACTTGGTGTCTTGATCAGTAGAAATCCCTAAATTATGCTAATATCTCTTCCAAGAGTAAGAGCAACTGACTCTAGGTTGATTAATTGAAATTTCTTTCTTAAAACCCCTATTATCGCATTAACTCGATCTATGGATTCCCCCATTAGATTTGACTCCAATATGGTAGATTTATGTCATCCTAATTCTAGGATTGCATGCAACTCCACTCAATTATGCTAAATCTACTCTTAAACAGGGACTTTTTCTCCTTTGAATTAAGCACATTAAACATGAACTAATATCCCGAAAATATTTAAACAAGAAATAAGCACACATAACTGAGAACAAGAATAAAGTATTTATCATGTAAAACAGAGATCAAATAATAAAATTCATCTTAGGTTTCATCTTTTCTAGGTATCTCGGGAATTAGTTCATAATCCTTAATAAAAGTATCTCAAAGTCAGAAAAACCATAAGAAACAAAGAAACTCATAAAAACTTCAAAAGAATTTAAAAGGAGGTCTTCGATCTTAATGGAAACTTGCTTCAAAATTGGCTCCAATGGCATTGTTCGAGTTGTTTCTTCAATATTCTATACTGGCTCCCATTTCTATTCTTCTATTTGGTATTTATAGATTTTAGAATGCTCAGAAATCCTAAAAATTGTGTTTTCCCGTGTGCTTGGGAAGCAAGTTGCGAAATCGACATGGGCCGGCACATAGCCATGTGTCCAACTCGTGTGTCTCACATAGATTTGTGTCAAGCTTGTGTGGGAAGGCCCAGCCGTGTGGCTCTTGAAATGTACTCTTTTTGTCCAATTTTCGCAGATTTTTTGCTTCTTTAGCTCCCAAATGCTCACTTAATAGGAACATGAATTCAAAGGATTAGGATCACCAAATTCACCAATTTGCATTAATAATCATCCAAAAACATATTAAGAATGGGATTGAAATATGTTAGTTTTATCATTTATCAAATATCCCCACACTTAAACATTTGCTTGTCCTCAAGCAAAATCCTCAACTCACATTAAAGTTAATCTTTCCCAACTTGTAATTCTCATCAATAATATTTCAAAATGATTCACAAATAATCATGCATTGACAATCCAACTAAAAGGGCACTAAAGATTCAGATTCAAACAATCCAAGTCAAAAATTTTTAAAGCACGAAAATATAGGTATCTCCCATTATCTAAGTAATTACCTTTAATTCAAAATTAATAAGAATTGACATCCTCACTCAAAGCATTCAAAATGTTTAAGGTTCAAGAAATAAGCACTCAACAGTCGAACAAGAAATGTCATTACCATAAGCTTGCTTGAAAATCAAATCTCCACCACTATAAAATGATATGAAGTACCAATCAAAAGGCCTTTAAGAGGTTGTAATGGGGCTTAGGTTATGGGTGTGGAGAAAGGCCAGAAAAGTTGGTTATAATCGAGATCAAGTTGGTAAATTACCAAACTAGAAAAGATAAATAAATGTTGAATTAAAAACAAGTGCTTCAATCAAGAATATTCAAGAACAAAAACGAGCTTCTTCTCAAAATATGAATTTAACTGTTCAAGCTTAATAAAAAATAAATAATTAAAAGTCAATATTTTTTTGATCTTTTTTTATCTAGAACAATAAAAATTAAGAAAGAAAATTTAGCAATTCAAACAAAGGAATATAGTTAGGTAACTAACCAAATCAAATCTCGACAAAAAAGAGGGTCAATAAAATGGGAAAGAGTCATAATGAAAAAATGGGTCATGGGTTAACATTAACGAGTTAATCAAGAAATGGTTTGTTAAGCTCAATGGAGTTCACTAAGGGTTAATTAAAAAGGTAAGCTTTTTATGGGATAAGTGGGTTAAAACCTAAGTGCCTTTATCATCTCAATATATCAAATTAAATGTGTGGTCTAAACATGCATAATCGAAGCAAGTTTTAGAATAAAAAAAATTAAGTTCACACACTGATAATCAATAATAGAATGAGCATGAAAAACGTATGCTCTGTAGGCTGAAAATCTCACAAAAAAATGGTTTTGATGTCAAACGTGCAAATTTAAAACTTCAAGATAATACTTCAATTCAGGGAAACAACCTAATTTTTTTATTTCTGAAAAATAACTTATCATGCTTGATTCTCTCATGTTTTAAATTTTAAATCAACCAATGAACAGATATCTACAAAGTAATCCAAAACACATCAACAAAAATCCCAAATCGCCAAAAATTCATTCTAATGAAAGTATGAGAAAATTACTTAAACACAAGAAATAATTCAAGGATTTTCTAATAATTATATAAATAACCTCTCCACAGTTAAGATGTATGTTGTCCTCAATGTACAAATAGATATAATCACAATATAAGCATAATATCATAAGAGAGGGAGAAAACTAAAACTGGCTTGAATATTGGATGGAATTGCCAGAATGGTAAAAATGGGAATTGTAGGCAAATCTAAATGTAGTGCATGATTTTGAGCAAACTAATAAGAAAATAAACACAAATAATGAAGAAAATTAAGAGGTTACAAACTTGATTAGAAACAACCATAAAAATAAAAACATAGTTCAAAAGATAATAAACGAAAGAAGTCTAAGAAAATAAAAATAAAACAACTAAAAGCAAAAATAAAAATAAATAAAAAGAAAAAGAAAAGAAATAAAATCAGTGATCTTCATCGCCGAAGGCATCAGGGTTATGAGGCGTTGGCGTTGAAGAAGATATGTGGAGGTGTTGATAGATCTACTGTAGAGTTGCATCAATACTTTCGAACCACTCAAAACAGCACCACTCGAAATGAGTGAATCGCTCGGAGAGGTCTGCGAGGGTAGCAACAGAAGTAGTGAAGTTATCATACTGCTCCTGAGGGTCAGAATGATATAATCGGTATCGATGTGGATCCACTCAATGCAATCCCTTGATCATCCTCATGTGACTCGCTCAATAATCCCTATGGGGACATCTGTCCAACTAGTGTGAAGGAGGAGAACTGCTCCGGAGTGTCGATGAGACTGAAGTGTCATGCAAGTCGAGTCACGTAAGGGCCTAAACAAATAGGACCTTTCCTAGTGCATTCTGTCTGATGGCAGCACACTAGGGAAATAAAGTAGGCAAGATTAAAGGTGTGCTCTGTTGCCATGCTCCACAAAAAATGTACATTGAATGTACCGACAACGCCGATGCTCTCCCTCTGACTGGTCAATGTGTGAGCAAAGATGGCATGAATATAGCACAAGGGCATAGGTCGGGAAGTCGCCTTCCACCGACTCAGATCATAGGGTGTGATACTCGCAGTAAGGTTTGCCCAGCATAACGGAGGCGAGTAGAGGATGTGCCAGTATAAAGTGAGAACTTCTCGGTACCTATGAACTCCTTAGTGTAGAGCCTTAAAGTAACTCCGAACTCTGAGATGCTCATATGACACGTTGTGTCGCCGAGTCGAGAAGTAATATTTCGCGGGTCATCATGGGTTGACATCATGTGTTGTAAGAGGAATGTCGAACAAAAATCAAGAGTAAGCTCCAAGTAGATGGGGCTCGATGATGGAGAAGAATCGGTCCCAAGGAGTTGTGGCAATCAGTGCACGCACTCTATCATCTAATTGGACGTGCTTTAAAGCGGCCCAATCAATGCAACGGCCTAATCCAAACAATCACTACCAGAGAGGCTGATAGAGTTCCTCTTGGGGACCTTAGGAGAAACAGAGACATCGGTGGCGTGCATTGATGGAAGGTCTCGACAAAGAGGTCGCACCCGGAGTCTTCCGCTTTTTCGAAGTGAGGATGGCGACTTTAGATTTGCCACGTGTGTTTGTCATAGGGTGCCTGAAATACAATCCAATATCACAAAAGTAGAAGAATCAGGATAGACAGCAGAATAGAAAATAGAGAGGCAAATCAGGAAAGCAAATAAAACAACTATTCCAGTCTAATAAACCGCATGAAAAATATTGAATCCAAGTTGAAATATAACTATATACCGACATGCTAGAAATAAAACTAATAGAATAAGAAAAATGAAGTGAAACAAAAAGAAAACTAGAGCCTAGTAATCATTATACCAGTAAATAATGAAACACTCAAAACAAATAATCACACACACAAGATAAAATAATAATCAGAGGAAAATATAGATAGAATGAATGAAAACAAGACTAGTTTAGAGTTTTGGGTTAAAAAGGGTGACACGGTCGTGTTTAGGACTGTATTGGGCCACACAATTGTGTCACACGCTTGTGTGGACCTATCTCAGCCCATGTCCAATTCGAAATTCAAGCCCAGTCTTCACACGGTGACGACCACACCCGTGTACCCAGGCCTTGTGTTTTACTCCTTCTCTTCTCCTACGTCTGTGTACAAGGCTGTGTGGGGCACACGGTCGTGTCTCTTGCCCGTGTAACTCAATGACTTGAAATTAAAATTGAAAAATTAGCTTTAGTACTCACACAGCCTAGGAAACGCCGGTGTGTTTAGGCCGTGTGTGCTATCCCAGATCGTGTGCATAATTGAGCAAACAACAGAGAGTTACACAGTGTAAAGACATGGCTGTGTAGGACACACGGTCTGGACACACGAGTGTGTCCTTGGCCGTGTGAGTCCTGGGACTAAATGTTTCCAAAATTTGATTGTTACACGACTTGAAGTGGTCCATACGGCCTGGACACACGGGCCTCTGCTAGGCCGTGTGATTACTAGAGCTAATTTTTTAATTTTAATTTCAATTTAGTGAGTTACATAGGCAAAAGACACGACCGTGTGCGAGACACGACCTGTCACATAGGCGTGTGTAAGACCGTGTGCCCTACACGGCCTCGCACACGGGCGTGGGAGAAGCGAAGGAGTAAAACACACGGCTTGGCACATAGCCATGTGTGCCACACTGCCTGGACACACGAACGTGTTTATGGCCATGTGAAGACTAGGCTTGATTTTTGAATTGTACACGGGCTAAGAATGACTTACACGGGTGTGTGACACGGCTGTGTGGCCCAACACGGGCCTCAGGATGACGATGTCACCCTTTTTAACCCAAAACCCTAATTATTTTTCTTTTTATTTTATCTTTTCCTCCCCCTCTCCTTTCCTCTATAGCTGTTCTACCAACGTTGACCCCCCTTTTGTCCACTATTGTCGCACCCCCACCACACAAACACCCTCCTTCCCTTTTCCTCAATGAAACAGCCCCCACT
>CM025149.1:36375743-36404773 GCA_013467495.1 Gossypium gossypioides | reverse complement strand
TAGCATGTCGGTATATAGTTATATTTCAACTTGGATTCAATATTTGTTATGCGGTTTATTACACTAGAATAGTTATTTTATTTGCTTTTTCGATTTGTCTCTCTGTTTGCTTTTCTGTTGTCTATCCTGATTCTTCTACTTATCTAATATTGGATTGTATTTCAGGCACCCCATGACAAACACACGCGGAAAATCTAAAGTCGTCGTCCCCGCTTTGAAAAAGCAGAAGACTCTGGGCGCAACCTCTTCTTCAGGACCTTCTGTCGATGCACGCCTTCCATGTCTCCGTTTCTCCTAGGGTCCCCAAAAGGACCTTTATCAGCAGCTCCGACAACAACCGTTTGGATTAGGCTGTTGCAATGATTGGGTTGCTTTAGAGTAGGTCCAGTTAGTTGATAGAGTGCGTGCACTGATTGTTATAGCTCATTGGGACCGGTTCTTCTCTATCGTCGAGCCCACCTACTCAGAGCTTACTCTCGAGTTTTGTTCGACATTCCTCTTACAGCATGCGATGTCAAACCATTATGAGTAGGGCACTATTACTTTCCAACTTGGAAGCACGACGCGCCATATGAGCATCCCAGAGTTCAAAGCTACATTAGGACTCTACACTGAGGAGTTCATGAGTGCTGAAGGGTTCCTTACTTTATACCCGCACATCCACTACTCGCCTTCTTTATGCGTGGCAGACCTTACTATGACTACAACACCCTATGATTCAAGTCGGTTGAAGGCGACTTCCCTACCTCCGGCCTTACGCTATATCCACGCCATCTTAGCTCACACATTGACCAGTTGGAGAGAGAGCATCGGTGTCATCGATACAACCGACACTTATATTTTATGGAGCATGGCCTCAGTGCGCACCTTTGATCTTACGTACCTCACCGGCCTAGTTTGTCGCCATTAGACAGAGCGCGGTAGGAAGGTTCCTATCTATTATGCCCTTACGTGACTCGACTCGAACGACACCTCGATCTCCTTAACACTTCAGAGCAGTCCTCCTCTTTCACACTAGTTGGACAGATGTCCTCGATGCCTTCGACGATAAAGATCACTGATTTTATTTTATTTCTTTTTCTTTTTTGCTTTTAGTTGTTTTATTTTTATTTTCTTAGAAGTCATTTTTTATTATCTTTTGAACTATGTTTTTATTTTTATGGTTGTTTCTAATCGAGTTTGTAACCTCTTAAATCTTCTTCATTATTTGTGTTTATTTTCTTATTAGTTTGCTTGAAATCATGCACTACATTTAAATTTGCCTACTGTAACACCCCTAACCCGTATCTGTTGCTGGAATAGGGTTACGGAGCCTTACTGGATTTTATGTTTCAAAACTATCAAAAATTTTAAAAAATTTAATTCATATCATCAATCACAACAAAACCAATCAATAACATACATATTGTCCCTTATATGAGCCCTCGAGGCCCTAAAAACACATTAGAATCAAGTCGGGACTAAATTGGTAACATATAGCATTTTTCAAAAAAAGATGAAAATTTACAAACTACATGGAACACATGGCCATGTCACTTGGCCGTGTGTCACACACGGCTGAGACACATGCCTGTGTCTCTACTCGTGTGGACAAAAATAGACTATTTTACTATTTTACAAGCCATTTTTCTCACCCAATTTGGCATGTACCTACAAGCACAATTGCACATGCTTACAAGCCATAATAGGGCATCCAAATCAAGCATAAACAAACCTTAATCATAGAGTATAACATCATACAACCAATATGCCCTTAGGCACCTCAAATGACAATTTATAACATGACCAGCCATATGTTCAATTTAAGCAAATAACCAAATAACTTGTGTGCATACTTTCATCAATACATACCATGTATCTTACTTACCAAAATACAACCATTTGATACAAAAATTCCATTCTTTAACAAGCATCAATTTACCATATGAATCATACCTATTTAAGTATCAATCTACCATAATACATCATAACACAAGACACATATACCATACGCACACTTAACTATCATTTTACCCTTCATCATTTAACCATAAATCAAGACACATCGACCATATTAAAGCAACTTATAGATATACCAAAATATGCCAAAACATAAGTCAAATCATATAGTCATAATTACAACAAAACATATAGGCCAAAATTAGCCAAAATTAGCCAAAATAGCCTATACATGCCATTATAACAAAAATTAAACAATCGAAAATACCAAAAGAGCTGATGGATAGTGTGATATAGCTCCGACAAGCTTCCAACCCAAACGAGCTTTCGATTCACTATAAAACCCAAAAAATAACACAGCGTAAGCATTTAAGCTTAGTAAGTTCGTATAACTTAGAATTTAACTTACCATTTAGTCATAATTTAGGTAAGTAAACATAGCATATCCCAACTCAATTTGGCCAAATGCCTAAGCACATATTTACCAACATATTAGCCAAGTAAAACACATATAATAGCCAATAGACATGGATGAACATAATAATTAAGCAAGTTTCATATACATGTATCATCCATTTCATGTTTCAATATATCATATAATATCATTTCTATATATTTCATGTATATACCTGTAATAGTTTGTATTGAACTCATATCATCTCGTAACAAAACATTTCCCGTTGAACCATTTAGAATATTATTGGATACTCGGGATAGCTCACACAAATTGTGCTAAACTGTAATCCGTCAATTCCTATACATGTATGCTCATACAAGCTATGAATCGGTATGCTCTCACGATCGGTAAGCTCATACGAGCTGAGAATTGGTAAGCTCTCATGAGCTGCAAATGGGTAAGCTCATATGAGTTGAGAATCAGTAACCGTAATGACATGTCATTTGTATCATATGAATTCTTAAGGTTCAAACGGGACTCAGTAATTGTCGTACATCGTCAGATATGTGATCGGTATTTATACATGGAAATTATACAAATCACATACATATAATTTAATTAAAAGATATAAATACTCAATTTAATTACACGAACTTACCTCGACGAGTATACGTGGATATTGAGACGATTAATCCGAGACTTTCTTTTTGCCCTGAATTAACTCTGTACGCGGTCTGAATGGATCTATACGGATAAATTTAACCCAATTCAATATATTTCACATTCAATTTAGTCCAAGACCTATTTTATCAAAATTACTATTTTGCCCCTATACTTTTAATTCTTTACAATTTAGTCCTTAGCTCATAAAAATGAAAATTTACAAAATTTCACCACAACCCACTATGGCTAAATATCAATTAGGTCCTTACCATGCCTTGTATTTCATTTATTTCACAATTTCACCATGTAATATTTTCTAATTTTCAATTTAGTCCCTAATTGACAATTTCATCAAAAATTCTTTTACAAAAGTTGTTTATCTAACAACAACCATTCATTTTGTAACATCAGACTTCGAAACTCATATATACTCATCAATGGTAAAACCCTAATAATTTAATAGTTTCATAAATTAGTCCCCGGACTAGCTAAATTAAGCTACAACGATCCCGAAAACATAGAAATCATAAAAAATGGGACAAAAATGTATACCTAATCAAAGGAATTAGGGTAGTCAAAACTTTTAGCTCCCATGGCTTCCATTCTTTCTTAATTTTGGTTGCTAAAATGATAATGGAAGATGATACTTAATTTGTTTTATTTATTTTATCATTTTATTACCTATTTACAATTATAACCTTTAAAGTTAATTTAAATTTCAAAATTGCCAAGCCATGATATACCACTATCTCATTTATGGTCTAATTACCATATAAGAACTTCCACTTTAAATTTTTATAGCTATTTAATACTTCTAGCTACTAGAACTCAACTTTTGCACTTTACTCGATTTAGTCCTTTTTATTAAATTGAGCATGTAAACGGTAAAATTTCTTAACAAAAGTTTTATACGCTACTTCTATCATACTGTAGACCATAAAATAATAATAAAATAAATGTTTTGAATGTAGATTTGTGGTCCCAAAATCATTTTTCTGATTTCACTAAAGACGGGCTATTACAACTAAAATAAAAAATCTCATGTTTCATTCCCGGCCACTAGTACATCTGTCTGAAGTCACTGTACATTTTATTACTTCCCTAATGAACAGAGAAGATACCACTATCAGCTTCGTGTAAGATTTTTTAAATGAGTTCTAAACTCTTCGGTACACAAATTCTACCTCTAAACAATAAGCAACCATTAAGTCCTATGTGAAATTCTGAATTAGAAGTCGACCCACTCTGTGCCTGTTTAGCTAACAATTCCCTATCACATTTACGAGCTTCATAGATCTGTTATAAAAACATCGGTGTAGCTTTCAACTCAACTAAGATTGAGCCATCATCAGATAATGTCAGTCGCGTATTCATTACACGTAGAGCAAACAAGGACTTTCTACGCAAGGTATTAACAACTACATTTGCTTTTCCCTAATGATAATCAATGATCAACTCATAATCTTGTAACAGTTCGAGCCATCTACGCTGTCTCAGATTCAAATCTTTCTGTGACATTAGATACTTCAAACTCTTATGATCGATAAATATATGACATTTTTCACCAAAAAAATGGTGTCGCCAAATTTTCAATGCAAACACAATAGCTACCAACTCTAAGTCATATGTCAAATAGTTCTTTTCGTGAGGTTTTAACTGTCTGGAAGCATAAGCTATTACTTTGCCTTCCTGTATCAAAATACAACCTAAACTATTTAAAAATACATCACTAAAAATTACAAATTCTTTACCCGATTCAGGCTGAACCAAAACTGGTGCTTCGGTCAATAGTGCTTTCAACTGATTGAAACTTTACTTACATTTTTCAGACCATTCAAATTTCACATCTTTCTATAAGAGTCGCGTCATTGGTGTAGTTATCATCGATAACCCTTTAATGAACCTTTGGTAATAGCCAGCTAATCTAAGAAAATTAACTTCGGATACGTTTCTCGATGGTTTCCAATCAACAATTGCTGAAATTTTACTCGGGTCAACTTTGATGCCTTCAGCTGATACTACATGTCCTACAAAAGCGACTTCTCGGAGCCAAAAATCACATTTTCTAAGTTTAGCAAAGAGTTATTTATCACGCAGAATTTCCAACATAATCCTCAAGTGTTAAGTATGCTTGGACTCATCTTGAGAATAGATCAGAATGTCGTCAATAAATACCACAACGAATCTTTCTGAAAATGGTTTGAAGATTTTGTTCATCAAATCCATAAATATTGCAGGTGCATTAGTTAAACCAAACATTATCACAAGAAATTCATAGTTTCCGTACCTGGTTCTAAATGTAGTTTTCGGCATATCTGAATATTTAACTCGCAGTTGATAATAACTAGAATGAAGATCAATCTTCGAGAATACTGTGACACCTTTCAATTGATCGAATATATTGTCAATATGAGGCAGTGGATATTTGTTCTTGATTATAACTTTTTTAAGCTGACGGTAGTCTATACGCAATCTCATCGATTCGTCCTTTTTCTTAATAAACAGAACCGGTGCACCCTAAGGTGAAAAACTAGATCGAGAAAAACCCCTATCTATCAACTCTTATAGCTGTGCTTTCAACTCTTTTAACTCGGTAGGAGCCATTCTGTAAGGTGCTATCAATATCAGTGATGCTCTCAGTACAAGTTCTATAGCAAACTCAACCTCTCTAATCGGCGATAATCCAGGTAACCCCTCTGGAAACACATCGGGATACTCACAAACCACTAGCACTGGTTCAAGCTTCGATTTAGATAGTTTAGGATCCAATACATAAGCAAGGCAAGCATTTCAACCTTTTCTCACATATTTCTACGCTGACATAGTTGATATAACAATAGGCAACCCAATCAGATTATTTTATTCAATACGAAGTGTCTCACCGTTCTGACACTTTAATACGATAAGCTTTCATCTACAATTTACAATAACATCATGCACAGTTAGCCAATCCATACCCACAATCACATCAAATTCATCAAATGGTAATAACATCAAATCAACTGAAAAACTGTAACCCTGTGCCATCAAAGGACAATTCTTGCAAACTTTATCAACTAGAACATACTGACCTAGAGGGTTCGATACTTTAACCACGAATTCAGTGGACTCAACAGGTAAATTTTTATTAGATACTAAATTCGTACAAACATATGAATAGGTTGATCTCGGATCAATCAAAGCAGTAACATCAGTATCATAAATAGAGAAATTATCGGTTATAACATTTGGTGTAGAAGCATCCTCGCGTGCGCAAATAGCATAAGCCCTAGCTGGTGCTCGTGCCTCAGATCTCATATCAAAGTTTTTCATCACATCACAGCTACCACTCACATTTTTGGAATTATGAGGTGGTCTACCGCTTGCAGCTGTGTTGCTCGGTCTCGTAGTTTAAACTTTCTTTTTCTCAGATTTCTCTAGGCAACCTCTAAGATAGTGGTCTAAGGAACCACACCTGAAACACGCTCTGTTCTTTACTCGACACTCACCATAATGTGGTCTGTTACAGTGCTTACACTCGGGTCTAGCATATCTGAAACTACCCACACTCACTATAGATGTAGCCTGAGGTTTAGGACTGGAACGTCAAGTGCCTCTGTCTCTACTAGAATATCCCACAGAAGTAGTAGAACTGTAGTGATATTCTTTTGATTTCTTTGATAGTGACTGATAGGACTTCCCAATCGATCTCTTTCTCGAGTCTCTAGCTTTACAATCAGCATGCCTTTTCTTTTTACTCAGTTCTTCGGCCTTATGTGCCCGATCAACCAGTACAACGAACTATTTTAGCTCAAGAATTCCAACTAAAAGCTTAATGTCCTCGTTTAACCCTTCTTCAAATCTTTTACACATAGCGGTTTCAGTTGGAATACACTCCCGGGCATATTTGCTCAATCTGACAAATTCCCACTCATACTCTGACATAGTCATACGACCCTATTTGAGCTCAAGAAAATCTTTACATTTTTTATCCAGAAACCTCTAAGTAATATATTTTTTTTGGAACTTGGTTTGGAAGAATTCCCAAGTGATCCACTCTCTCGGCACAATTGAAATCAACGTGTTCCACCACTGATAAGCCGAATCTTTCAACAACGATGCTGCACATTTAACACAATCAACCGATAAACATGATAGCTCATAAAAAACCCTGATTGTATTCTCTAGCTAGAATTCAGCTCTCTTGGGATCATCCTCGAAAGTAGCTTAGAATTCTTCAGCCCCATACTTATGTATCTTATCAACAGGAGGCTTACTAACTCGAATTGGTTCCATACCTTGAGAAATAACAGGAACCGGTTGGGGAATAGGAGGGGTAGAGGTTGTTGAGTAGCCGGGTTCATCTGTACAAACCCAGTGAACTATTCATTCATCATCTGGAAATAGGCTTCATTAGCCTCTCTTCCCCAGCCCTCAGATACGGGCCTTGTATAGCTTGATGCTACTCCATAAATGGAGGCTTGAGCATTACTCTCTACTTCATCAGAGTCAGCTCGATTAGACGTCATTGCTAGATGAAAACATGTTTCAAATAGTCAAGAGAGATCACACTATCACAGGATATATAATGGCATGTATAGTTAGACTCGTACACGCTACATTCAGTCTGAGAATCAACTAAACCGTAGCTCTGATACAAATAAATGTAACACCCCTAACTCAGATCTATCGCCAAAATAGGGTTACGGAGCACTACCGAAGATTTCAAATCAAACGGATAAAAATTTCAAATATTTCATAACATATAAATATTCATATTAAAACCAATCAAAATCATTCATACTGTCCCTTATACAAGCCCTCAAGAGCCTAAATATGCATTAGAAACAAGTCAGGACTAAATAAAAAACTCAAAGAATTTTTCAGAAAATATTGAAAATTTTCAAAGCTGCAGGGGTTACACGGCCAAGAGACATGCCCGTGTCTTAGGCCTTGTGGGCATTCAAAATGGGGATACACAGCTATGCCCCAGCTCGTGTCTGTGCCCATGTAACTCACTGAATTGGGCCACACGGCCAAGCCACATGCCCGTGTGCCAGGCCGTGTGCTAGGCCGTGTAACAACCTGACTTGCAACCCTTAGAAAGCTACAGGGGACACACAGCTGTGTCACCTGGTCGTGTGTCACACACGACTGAGACATACGCCCGTGTCTCTGCCCGTGTGGACGAAAATAGGCTATTTTACAAGCCAATTTTAGCACCCAATTTGGCATGTACCTACGACCAAAATTGCATATACTTACAAGCCATAACAAGGCATCCAAATCAAGCATAAAAAAACCTTAATCATATGGTATAACATCATACAACCAATATGCCCTTAGGCACCTTAAATGACAATTAATAACATGGCCAACCATATGTTCAGTTTAACCAAATCTGAAGGAAGGTTATAAAAAGAGTAAGTTAATATGACTCCGTATGTGTTATATGATATGTTATGTTTTCAAAGAAATAAGCTAATATGATATTGTGTGTTCTGTGATAAGTATATCGGTTGATAGAAAAGAAAAGTGTAATTATTAAGAATTATGTTCAGATTCCTATTGGTATGTTGAAAACATAACGTATTTGTTAAGAATTTATGATTGATATAGAGTGAATTCGTCCTATTATGTTTTAAAAGCATATATGAATTTGCCTGAGGAGAAGTTTGTGATACAAAGGTACTTATGAGAAAGACTGTGTTTGATAAGAGACATCAGTTCTGTTAAGGTTTCAGTTCTGATTGGAGGAAAGGATTAAATGTAAAAACAATGTTAAGAAAGATAGTATGTGCCAGATGTGAGAGTTTGCCTGAAAGGTTATACGCCAAGGTTAACTGTTCGTCAATGAGATAAGAGTGTTCGCCCATATGTCTCGATGTATAAAGTCCATTGTATTAGTTTGTGTTATGAACTTGTAGTGTAATTCTATTATTATTTTAGTGTTTAGTTTTCCTTGTTGGAACTCACTAAGTTCTTGTGAACTGAACCCTTCCAAAAGAAGCAATCTGTGTAGTGAGCTTCATCTTTTTTTTTTGTAACATGCATATGTTTTTGGGGTGATCTGTAACTCTATTTTGAAAATGAATCTGTCATAAATAGAATTCTTATTTAGTTAAAACTTTTTAAGAATGTTTCCCTTTGAAGGATTTGTTAAAGTTTATTACATTTTGATTTATGGAATGATTTCTACTTGTATACACTAAACTATTTTATAAGTAATCGCTACTACTAGTATCGTATTTCAAAGAAGAGTCTTTCAACCAAAGGATTTAAATCAATTTACTTTGAGTCTATAGAGTATATTGTTAAATAAATTTTTGTTTTGAAGACATTTCCAAGTTCAATTTGTTAATATTTATAATTGAGTTAAAATTGAATTATGCATATGCCCGTTTTTTGTCTATGTAACACTTCAGTCGACCTACAAGGATTGGAGTGTTATGCGAACCCTTATATTTTATGATATAGAATGCAAGATGCAAACCCCACATGATAAATCTGTGGACAATATATACATGCGAGCCTACTATTTCTACGAACCTATACATGTGACCCATACATGCGAACCCCTATATAAATAGTTATGTGTGTGAACTCATCTAGTAAAGTTGTCATAGATAGGTATGCGAACCCATATGCAAAACCATGTTTGGTTTAAAATGCGTACTCTTAGTATATTTATGCAAACCCTAGGAGAAATATACATGCAAACACATTCGTTAATTATGAAAAACCTTACATGTAGTAGCATGCAAACCCATATAGGTGAGCCCTATGTACAAGACCTTGAGTGCGAACCCATGTGTGAGCCCTATGTATAACATGTGAACCATATAGGAAATATCATGTGAACCCTATAGGAATTGTTATGTGAACCCTATAGTAATTGTTATGCAAACCCTTATGAGTACATGCGAACCGTTGTTGGTTATTATGCGAACCTATATGATTTAGTTACACGAACCTATATGTGTAAATATATGTGCAAGCCCTATTGTGCAAACCCTACTTATGTCACAGTATGTATGTGTTAGCTGAACTAGGCATATTAACTCGTATAAAGGTACTGTATACGTGAAATTGTTTTTAGGTCGCATAAAATAAAATGCATATGTGAAACTTAAATGAATTATTTGCATAAATAGAAGCCAATGATCGTTAGTATGAAAATCCATACACTTTATTGAATGATAGAATGTGCTTTATAAGCATATTATTTTATTATTGATTGATAGCATGACATGATAAATTTATGTGCATAATCACATGAAATTTGGGTATGAAGGACAGAGGGGTTCCATAGGAGAAAGTGGTGAATTAAGTCCACACTGAAAGTCAGTATTGTACGAAGTAGGTGACAATGCCATCAAAACTGGATAAACATGGATGATAGTTATTTTAGTAAAATGAAATCAAAATAGGGCAACTGTGATTGTAAGTCATTGTAGTAAAGGTCATCGTCATAGATGACAAGTGAACGACCATCTTCACTAGGGAATCTGGGATGATTAGTTTTTGATATGTGTTCTGGCGTGTCGAGCGATGCACGAGGGCGGATAGGATGGATGGGTGGGAACTTAAAACTATTATTGCATTACATCATATATATAATATGTATGGATTAATTTATTATATGTTCCTTATATTCTATTTAATTTGTTATTATGCTATAAATTAAAAGTTACATTGCTTGAATGATTATATATAATGGTTTAAAAATTAATCTCACACTGAGCTATTGTAAGCTCACTCCCCATTTCTTTCCCTCTCAAGTAGCGCAGAGAACTAGGTCATGGAATGGCATCAGAGGAACCTTGAATTAGCAACTTATTTTTCTTCATATTGAAAAACTACCATTAAAGTTTTCCATAATCGTCCGACTATGACTACACTATTGAATATCATTTGAGTAAAGCTAATGTCATGGCCGATGCATTGAGTAGAAAAGCAATGAAAGAGTTAAGAGCAATGTTTGCTAGACTAAGTTTGTTTGAGGATGGAGGCTTACTTGCGGAGTTACAAGTATGACCTAATCTGTTGGAGGAGATCAAGTTCAAATAGTTATCAAATATGTCTTTAGTATCTCATGTGAAACTTATCAATGAGGGTAAGACTTCAGATTTTGCATTTAATCCTAAGGGAGTGTTGTGCTATCATGAGAGATACTGTGTACCTTCAGATTTAGATTTGAGGTAGTCCATTCTGAGGGAAATGCATAGTAGTCCTTACAATATGCATCCTAGAGGAATTAAGGTGTATCAGGATCTTCGTGAGCAATATTAGTGGTCGGGACTTAAGCGTGATGTAACTGATTTTGTGGCAAAATGCTTGACATGCCAACAAGTCAAGGCCAAGAACCAATTTACTTCTAGTTTACTCCAGTCTATTCAGATTCCTCAGTGAAAATGGGAGCGTGTCACCATGGACTTTGTTAGTGGGCTACCTTTGATGCCTTCTAAGAAAGACTCTATCTGGGTGATTGTTGACTGCTTGACTGAGTCTGCTTATTTTTTGCCAGTTTGTACCATCTATTTATTACCGAGGTTGGCAAAGTTGTATATATTTGTGATTGTGAGACTTCATTGGGTACTGAATTCAATCATTTCTGATTAGGATCCTCGTTTCATGTCTCAATTTTGAAAGAAACTGCATGAGGCTCTTGGTACAACGTTGAACATCAGTACAACTTTTCATCCATAGTTTGATGGGTAGTCTGAGAGGGTTATCCAGATTCTCAAGGATAAGTTGAGAGGTTGTGTGACTGATTTTCGAGGTAGTTGGGAGGAACATCTACTGCTTGTTGAATACGCGTATAATAATAACTTCTAGTCAGTTATTCAGTTGGCTCCTTGTGAAGCTCTTTATAGACGCAAGTGTATGACACCTCAATGTTGGACTAAATTTGAGAAAAATACTATGAAAATGTTAGAACTGAATTTAGTGCAAGAGACAGAGAATACTATGAAGATTATCAAGGATCGTTTAAGACCGGAATTGAATTGATAGAAGTTTTATTCTGACCTAAAGAGGAAGGGTATATAGTTTAGTGTTGGTGATCGAGTCTTCCTTAAGGTTTCGCCTTGGAAAAAAGTGTTCAGGTTTGGCCATAAGGGAATGTTAAGTCCAAGGTTTATTGGACCCTATCGCATCGTTAAGAGAGTTGGACCAGTGGCATATCAACTAAAGTTACCTCTAGAGTTGGATCATATGCACGACATTTTTACATGTCCATATTGAGACAATACCGATCTGACCCTTCTCATATAGTTCCGGTTGAGGAGAATGAAGTTCATTCAGATTTTTCATTTGATAAGGAACCAGTACAGATTCTTGAACACGTGGTCAAGGTTTTGCAGAGGAAAAAGATTCCATTCAGGAAGGTTTTCCGAAGGAATCATGACTCTAATGAGGCCATGAATAGGAGGATTCCTTTCCGCCATTATGGGTCAATCTTACCATAAGTTAAGGAAGCATGATCCCCCTTTTTACTCTATGTCTCCCTCTCTTACCATTTGATCTCAGCCTTGCCATAGAAGAGGTTTATTGAACCTAGACCAAGTTGACCAACCTCTCCTCTCACCCATCCACATCTCATTCTAGTCCCCTCCTCTCTCTCTCCCATTTTCAAAACCACCACTATTTTTATTATGCATGGATTATACTTATGGATATAATAAATTAGACTTTTTACTAATAAATAAAGTTTTGAACAATTAAAGAAAAATTGTTTTTGCAAACTAGTTTTATCAAATTTGAATTTAAAGATCACTAAGTTGTTTTCCAAATAATGATAAAAGATTTCTACAAAATTTTTTGAAATTAAACTTATCATTTTTTAAAAGAACTAATAACTCATGGTTTCAAAGATGAACAGATTCACTTCAACTAAATGTTTTCACCATATCTATAGCCTATGTAATTGCTTAGATCGGGTCGTAACATCTAGGCCCGGTTTGAGGGGTTAAATAGGAGGTACAATTCAAGAAAATTTTGGATGTTCTTAAGCAACTTCATATCAATATCCCATTAGTAGAAGCCTTAGAACAAATGCACAACTATGTCAAATTCATGAAAGACATTCTGTCTGAGAAGAGGAAGCTTGGAGAGTTTGAAGCGGTAGTATTGAGAAAGAAGTGTAGCGCATTCCTACAGAACGAGCTTCCTCTAAAAATAAAGGACCCTAAGAGCTTTACTATACTCTGTAACATCGGAGAATCTTACTGTGGTATAGCTCTATGCAATTTAGGAGCTAGCATCAACTTGATGCCAATGTTAAATTTTTAAAAAGTTGGGGACAGGTAATGATAGACCAACCACGGTGACAGTCCAACTGGTAGACCGATCTTTGGCACACCCGAAAGGAAATATTTTGGATGTTTTGGTACATGTCGATAAATTTATTTTCCCCGTGAATTTTCTTATTTTAGATTTTGAAGTAGATACGGAGGTGCCAATCATCCTAGAAGACCTTTCCTAGCGAAAGGGAGACATTAATTGACATGTAGAAAGGTGTACTCACTATGAGAGTTCAAGATGACAAGATAACCTTTAATATTCTCAAAGTCATGAAATTCCCTAACCCGGTGGAAAGGTACTCACCAATAGAGGAGCTCAAATCCTTAGTCTCTACAGAATGAGAGTATAATTCTGCAATAGACCTACTAGAAAATACTTTAGAATTTGAGCCCCTAGAAGATGAAGAATTTGAGGAGAACATAGCTTTGATGGAAGCTAATCTAATGGGCTATTCTTGACCAGCCCAATTTGAATCACTAGAGTTAGAAACTCGGGAATACACACAACCAAAGTTATCAATCTAGAAACCTCCCAAGCTAGAATTAAAGGTACTTCCCTCTCACTTGAAATATGTTAATCTAGGTAACTCATCTACTTTGCCTGTGATTATTTTAGCAGAACTAAAAAACGGCAAGAAGAGCAACTGATCGAAGTTTTGAAGAAATTCAAAACGGTGATCGATTAGACTATAGCTAATATCAAAGGGATCATCCCATCCTTCTGTATGCATAAGATTATACTAGAGGAAGGCGAAAAAGCTATAATCAATGGGCAAAGGAGGATTAATCTTATCATGAAGGAAATAGTGAGAAAGGAAGTAATCAAATGGTTAGATACGGGGATTATTTACCCCATTTCAGACAGCTCATGGGTAAGTCTGGTACCATGTGTACCAAATATGAGTGGAATCACAATTGTGGAAAATGACCGTAACAAATTAATCCCGACAAGAACGGTCACGGGTTGCAGAATCTGTATAGATTATAGAAAGATGAATAAGGCAACCCATAAGGACCATTTTCCACTACCCTTTATAGACCAAATGTTGGATCGACTTGCGAGTAAAGAATATTATTGTTTCTTAGATGGGTACTCAGGATACAATCAGATCCTTGTAGCTCCAGAAGATCAGCACAAGACAACTTTCACTTGCTTGTATGGTACATTCACTTTTAGAAGAATGCCTTTCGGTTTATGTAATGCACCTACAACATTTCAATGATGCATGATGGCTATATTTACCGATATGGTTGAAAATTTTATGTAGGTATTCATGGATGATTTCTTCGTGTTTGGAGATTCTTATGATATATGCTTGAGTAATTTGGCTAAGGTACTTAGGAGATGTGAAGAGATAAATCTTGTCCTTAAATGAGAGAAGTGTCACATCATGGTTAGAGAAGGTATTGTCCTAGGTCACGAAATATCCAAAAAAAGGATCGGAGTTGACAAAGTAAGGTGGATGTAATTAAGAAGCTGCCACCCCCAGTCACTGTCAAAGGAATTAGGAGTTTCTTGGGGCATGCCGATTTCTACCTAAGATTTATCAAGGACTTCTCAAAGATTTCCAAGCCCTTCTGTACTTTATTAGAGAAAGACACAATCTTTGACTTTAACAAGGCATGCTTGGAAGCCTTCGAAGAGCTGAAAAATTGTGTAATCTTAGTATCAATAATCGTTGCACCAAATTGGAATTCTTCTTTTGAATTGATGTACGATGCTAGCGATTTTGCTGTGGGAACTATGATGGGCCAAAAAAGAAACAAAGTATTCCATCCAATCTATTGTGTGTGCAGAACTTTGACAGGATCCCAATTGAATTATATGGCAACTAAAAAAGAATTACTCACTGTAGTTTTTACTTTTGACAAATTTTGTTCATATCTTATAGGTACGAAGGTAACAGTCTACACGGACCATTCAGCCATCAAATACTTATTGGCAAAGAAGGATTATAAACCAAGGTTAATTTGCTGGGTACTTTTACTCCAAGAATTTGACCTTCAGACTAAAGATAGGAAAGAAGTCGAAAGTCAAGTGGCAGACCATCTATAAGGACTAGAACAACACGAGGTAAACCACTCACTCTCTCCTATTAATAAGAATTTCCTTGGATGAGTATATCTTCGAGGTGAGTCAAACTCATAAAATTCCATGGTTTGCTGATTATGCAAATTATCTAGCTTGTGGAATAATGCCTCCTAGGATGACATATGAACAAAGGAAGAAATTCCTTCATGATGTTAGGTATTATTTCTGGGAGGAGCCTATTATGTTTAAACATTGTACAGATAATGTAATCAAGAAATTTGTAGCTGAGAGTGAAATAACCGAACTCCTATATCACTACCACTCATCCCCAAGTGGGAGACATTTTGGAGGTTCCCACACTGCAGCAAAAATTTTGCAAGCGGGATTCTTCTGGCCAACTTTATTTAAAGATACGTGTGCCTATGTGAAGAATTATGATCGATGCCAGAGGACTAGAAGTATATCAAGAAGAAATGAGATGCCCTTAACAATCATACATGAGGTAGAATTATTTGATGTTTGGGGCATTAACTTTTTAGTTCTGTTTCCTTTGTCTTATGGTAATAGTTACATCCTGGTAATTATAGATTATGTATCCAAATGAGTGGAAGCTGAGGCATACCCAACAAATGATGCAAAGGTAGTCACGCGATTCCTACATAAGCATGTATTTACAAGGTTCGGGACTCCTGGAGCTATAATTAGCGATGAATGTTCCCACTTTGTCAATAAATGGCTTAAATGGTTGCTTGAAAAATATGACGTGAAACATAAAGTGGTCACTGCCTATCATCCACAAACAAATGGGCTGGTTGAGCTTGCAAATCATGAAATCAAAGGAATCTTGGAAAAGGTAGTACGTCCAAATAGAAAAAATTGGTCCCAGAAACTTGATGATGCTCTATGGGCCTACCGGGCAGCTTACAAGACACTATTAGGAATTACTCTCTATTGGTTAGTCTTCGGAAAAGCCTGTCATTTACCATTGGAATTGGAGAGTAGAGCTCACTAGGTTTTAAAGCAATTAAATCTGGACCTGAAGCAAGCTGGTAAAAGAAGGACATTGCAACTCGATGAGTTAGAGGAGTTGAGGTTGTTTTCATACAAGAATGCCAACATCTTCAAAAAAAAGACCAAACGATTGCACGAAAACTCTATACAACCTCGAGAATTTAGAAAAGCTCAACAAGTCTTGTTGTTCGATTTGACATTGAGGTTATTTCCTGGAAAACTCAAATCTTGATGGTCGGGACCATACATCATTCGGAAAGTCTATCCATATGGAGCGGTTGAATTACAAGAAAAAAGAGGAGGTAATTTAAGGTTAATGGGCAACGTCTCAAGCATTATTGGGATAGTAAAGTTGACCGAAATCAAATTTCGTTCAACTTAAATAACCACTAAACCTTAAGTTAAAATTTTCTTTCAATAAAGAGCATTTTTGGAATAAATTTTCTTGGATAAGTACATTTAATTAAATTCTGTCTAAGGAAATTGAATTTTAAGTAGGATCACTTGTGACCTTTCCAATTTTTCCTAGGATTTTAATTTATTGTAATTTTTTAAGAAAACATTTGTCTAAGTAGCCCTTGAATTTTATTTTATTTTCACTTTATGCTGAATAAATGGGTCAAGTTTGACCCAAGTCTTAATTTCTAAGTTTTGCAGTTTAAGCTGACAGACAATTAAGTGTTGAAATTGGGCTAAAAACCCAATTAATTTCAAAAGAGCAAAACCCACCCCACCAAAACCTAGTGGTGTTGTAACCCCTATCCCGAAATATCCCAAAAATTTCAAATTTTCATCACATATTACCCTTTTAAATTAAAAGACTTTTAACCATCTCTATCTTTATCTCTCCTAGTTAAATTCTATTCAAGCTCTCCCTAAAACAACCTTAATCTCTCCCTATATAAACCCTCTATCACTCACATAATTTTCACAACCAAAAGCATTTGCTATTATCTCTCTCTCTTACCCTATTCTCCCTTTCCCCCTTTGGCCCCACACCCCAATTTTCTTTCTAAAAGTTCTCTTTTTATTTCGCAAACCTTACCCAAATTTCCCATATGCCTTTTAAAAAATATCATCATACTTCTCTTGCAAGTTAAGTCCCAAATCCTAACACCTTGTGTCGCACACCACCATTGTCGCACATCCCTACTAGATTTTCAACTTATCTCAAAATTCTATTATCATTTTATCTTCTACGTGCTAACTACAAGAAATCCCAAAAAAATAATGTCACGCAAAAGAGCATGTTCTCCCGAGGCCTCTGTCGAGACTCCAGTCTGGGTTCATGAGGATGAAGTATAAGAAAAATTCAATTCTGTTTTAAAGACTTAACCAATGTGGCCGAAAAAAGGATTCAAACTAAGAAGCACTCATAGTACTGTCATGCCACCATTCAAAAAATAGTGGAAGCCCGTAAATGGTACATGCCACCT
This sequence comes from Gossypium gossypioides, assembly GCA_013467495.1. Classification (NCBI taxonomy): domain Eukaryota; kingdom Viridiplantae; phylum Streptophyta; class Magnoliopsida; order Malvales; family Malvaceae; genus Gossypium; species Gossypium gossypioides. The sequence continues at coordinate 36,387,013 of CM025149.1, read as the reverse complement.
CCAAACGAAGAGTTGGTATGGGAGTTCTATTCAAATTTGTCCCCAACAGATGCATCAGAATTCTTATCTGCAAGAAAAAAAGTACCTTTGACTTCTGAATGCATTAATAACTTTCTTTAACTACCCAATGTTGAAGAAGACGAGTATTCCACAATGTTGAAAAATGTCAATTGGATTTGCTTTAAGAAGTACTTACAGTAATTGCAAAACTAGGATCTATATGGATAGTCAGAAATTCGGTAGTCATCTTGCCAAAAAGAATGTTTAAAACCTATTACAAAGGTATGGTTCTATATTTTGGGATTTAGTTTCATGCCAACCTTACTCAGTTCCACCATCTCGATGGAACACATGCTTCTGTTATATACTATAATGATAGGGAAGTATATTAATGTGGGGAAGATCATCATGATTGAAATTATTTTACTATGCTTGCAAGCACGCATCGGTCCACAAGTTAACCTCAAAGGTCTATATCCTCCAGGGTGCATAATAGAGCATGACATTGCAAGATTGATTGAGGATGCTGAACCAAAAGAAGAAACAGAGGACCCTGAACTGATGCATCTCCTAACACAGCTCACCCAACTAGAGTGCCTGAAGATGCTGGGTTGTCCAATCCGATGCCTGTCAAAGAGTCAGACTAGACGACTATAATAAACATGCTGAAATCTATGCATCATTAACAACAAACCTATTGGAAATATGCCAAAGCTAGGGATAACTCCATGCGAAATGCTTTTAAGAATTTGTCAAACAATCCTCTTGCTTTTTGTCGCGTGTGAAATGATATGCGAATTGTACAAGTATACATGTCGAATCAAGTAATAAACTGATAAGTGAGATCGCCTCCACAAGGAGTAGATCGATATAATTTTGTCAAGTTATTAAAGTGAGGTAAGATTAATGTTATGAAAAAAATAATGATAAGAATGCAGTGGTAATTTGAAGGAATAATGATACGTGCAGTAATGAAAATCGCTATGACACGACTAGACAAGAGTAAAAATGCAATGGCAAATTTGAGAGTACTCACGTGAATAATATGCAAACAAACAAGTAAACAACTAAAAAATGCTATGGCAAAGACACTACAGCAGGGGATAACAGGTCTACGATATTGATTTGGAACGTTGGGATTACTAAGAATCAACCCTTACTAACAGTAATGCCTCGGCAAAATCATACTTAATCTACTGCTCAAAAGAGTTCTAAAATGGTCTGCTTCTTTCGAGAACAAGACCTCAAGTTACCTTGCCTTAAGCGATATATGTTTATAGGCTCTTAGCACGGTACCTTACATTGATTTGTTTTCTTTCTGTATGAACGTTGCTCTATGTCTAGAGGCTACTACAAGTGTTCCGTTGAACACTCGTTCATATCATTCAATTTCAATCTCATTAACCTAACCTTGTTAGATTTAGATAAATTTAATAAACATGTTGTACATCCATCTATGTTTAGAGTTTGTAAACAAGAATTTTAAAAAAAAAAAACACAATTGAATGAAGCAGAGTCTTATATCATATCTATGTCTAGAGTTTGCAAACAAGAAATTTTAAAAAAAAAAACACAATTTAAAATAAGATTTTCATCAAGTAATCCCAACCCTATGAGATCTTGCTCATGAGTTGGCAATTAAAATTCAAACCCAAAGTATCATTCAACATCGTTTTCATTAAATCAATTTACGAAGAGTAATCAAGAAATAACGGAAGAACCTCAGGAAAATAGCTTCTGCTTATCTAGCCCACACTCCAGCGATGCAGTGTCCTACGGTAGTTGAGAGGGATTGCCTTTATTTACCTCTTCTACTCAGCCGTTAGCCTCTATTTTTTCTCTTTTTTTTCTCTCCGCCCCTTCTAGGGTTTCCTTATTTGGCTTTTATAATCATTTTCCCTAAGGTAAATCCAACATCCCATGATTATCTTCCATCTTTTTTAGGTAGATATATCTGGTACAAGTTCAACTAGGCCTAAGACCGATACGTTTAGAGTGCTGACTGGAAATCTTCCCGGTATTACCACAGCAGTTGTGTTGACAAGCTGTTCAACCCTTTGCCCCGACAGACCTTCACTCTTTTACTTCTCGTTCCTCAACCTGCACCAACCAATCCACCACCACACACAACCCTTCCACAAGCAAATAAAAAGAACTAGCTTTTATGTACAATCCAACCTCCTAATGTAATGCTAAAACAAGAAAAATACTAATGAAATGTCCTAAAATGCAACAAAATGTACCTAAGTACAGGAAATTAACTAGATCTAAAAGCATGAAATATAACTATTTTCAAGAGTTATCACACCCGCAAACCTGAGTTATATCTTGTCCTCAAGCAAAATATACATGAATGCATGAATGCAACGACTTTTTCCTATACACATAACCTTCTTGTACTGCCAGTCCATTCAAAGAACAATATATACTTCAATTCTCAACAATCTTCTACCTCTAAAAATGTGTTCGAGTTTCAAAGGGTTGCTCAACAAAGGTAGTTCAGAAAATTGCTCCCTAAAAGCAAATTTTCCTAAGTACTCATGTGTGCTTTCTAGCCATAGTAAACATCTCCTAATTTACTCAGTTCATTTGTTACCTAAAGTCAAGCTACCTTGTAACCCCTTGCTCTAAGCCTTCGTGAAATATTTATTTGTATTTATGTTTTTTTCTCCTTTTTTATTTTTTTATTTTTTTCTTTCAAGTTTTTATTAATTATATAAGGGGATTTAACATGTCACAAAATTCTTTGACTTGATAATCACGATGGAGCGTATGACTTACCTTGTACTCAATCATGCCACAATTTAAATAAAAATCACTCTTGAAGCTAAGGCCTTTAACTTAGAAGATGGATGGAGCAAACAACTACCTCTTTAGCTACACAACCTATTACTATAGCGGAGTGCCCCTAATTTTCTTTTCTCTATTACACACTCTTACTTGGACTCACCATTCTAGTCAACAGCACAATGGAGCAAACAAAGTGGTGTTGACCTACTTGGCAATTCAAAGTATTGAAGTGTCTACTGTCCTTCATTTAAATAATGTTGTGGCAATATGACTGAGTTTGGCTTCAAAATTCTCTAAGTTCATTAAAAGATACTTGCTATAGTCCAAAAATAACCGAGGTTAGGACATCTCATTTTTAGGAGGTAATCTACAAGCAACCTAACCTATGCTAAATTCACCTAATCCCCTGTCACATGCTCTAAGTGAATTGAAGAATTTAAGCTCATCATTGAACATCATAAGTAAATATTGTACTTCAGATAGGCAAAACAATTCTTAGTAGTTAAGTGGCAGTGGCAAAAAAAATTAACGAACATATTAGAATGAGCATACATACTAGATATATAATGCAACCTAAATGAACAATACACCACCAAACCTAAGGGATGTGTTATCCTCAATGCATGTACAAATATGCAACAGAAGAACAAACATATAAATACGTATAGAAAATGTCATGGAAAAAGAAATAAAATGGATGAGGTAGGGAAAAACTTCCCTCACTTGGACTAGAGTGTAGTTACTTCATTCGGTCCTACAAGTTGATTTACGGGCACTGACTTTATACTAAAGCTTTCTCGTCATCGGGTTCATTTCTTCCCCCTCATTATCAGTTTTTGTGAGCTCACAATAAGATGATCGAAGTCACGGTCTTGTACAGTCGTGGAAGCTAGTGGGTGGGTGGAAAAGGGTCATTACCTTTCATGGTGGCAGTAGTGGCAGTTTCATATTTTGCTTCTTCTTCCTCATTCTTATAATTGAATGATGTCGTCTTTTTAAGCTCCTTAGTAAAAGTGTCCCCTTCATTGGCAGTGGTTCCCAAATTTACGAATTCTGTACTGGTAGCAGATGTTTAAGCTAGCTCCTTTATAGCTTCGGGAATTGGGAGCAAAGAGGTGGAGAAGGATAAGGGGAATTTTTAGGGGAAAATGTGAGGTGACCAAGCCCTAAAATAAAAGTTTTAGCTTTTTCTCCTTGAGCAACCCAAGTAACAGAATGGGTCCAGCTATCCAAAAATCACTCCTTTGGACTTTTCTATCCGGTCAATCCATATTACCTCGCACCTCACCCATTTTATTGCGGCATAATTTCCTTTTGATATGCTGTTGTGTTTATTTCTTGTTTGCTTGTATACCTTCGCAGTCTTCTTATTCTTGGTGGCTGTCCTCATTTCGCTGGCTCAGAACGTATTTTATCTCCATTTATTGGCACACTTGAGGAAGCCCAAATGGCAGATGATGTTATCGAACTCCTGGCGAAATTAAGCATCTCAGAGGAAGAAGCTACGAGGGTTGTGAGCACCCAATAAAGTTCCTATGCTAGAATTGTCGTGGGTTGGGGAACCTCGCGACAATTCGGGAGCTCAAGCAACTGATGGTTGCTAATAATCCGAATGTACTTTTTTCTTTGTGAAACTAAAATGCAGTCTAACAACCTGTCGCGTGTTCGTAATATAAGTTGGATGGAGGATTGCTTAGCAGTGAGCTCGGGGGGGAGAAGCGGGGGTTTGGCGCTGCTATAGAACGTGGGGGTGGATGTGACCATTCAAAATTATTCAAGCCATCATATTATTCCTTGATTAGTATTAATGAGAATAAAATGATCCGCTTTACTGGTTTCTACGGGCATCCAGATCCGAATTCTAGAAAAAGGTCATGGGACATTCTCCGGAAGGTGGGTAGCATGGTCAGAGAGCGTTGGGTGGTGGGTGGTCGCAGGAAGCCTAGAGCTATTATGGATGATTTTAGAGAGGTGATTGAGGATGTGGATATTAAGACCAAAAATGGGTGGTACACGTGGGCGAATAACAGATAGGGCACTAATATTATCAAGGAGAGATTTGATAGATTTCTTGTTTCGAAGGATGTTATTGAAGATATGCCTTACATGGTGACTAAGGTTGTGAGACAGTCGAAGTCGGACCATGATGCTATTTTGCTGGACACTATGGGGAGCAAACCATGTGATGAGATTAAATATCGTAGACTGTTTTTAAGTACGACGTATGCTGGGCAAAGGAGAAGGAAGATAGGAATATCATTACTAGAATTTGGATTGAAAATAACGGGGATGTCCTTGAGAAGATGGATAAGGTTTGGGAAGAATTAGGGCCTTGGCAGCACAAACGCTATAGAAGAACTAGAAACCAAATTCGAGGGCTGGAATGGAAAATTAATAAGTTGATGGATAATTGAAATAGGGAAGATACAACTAATCTCCTTAAAATGGCGCGCATCAGGTGGCTTAGGGAAGGCGATAGAAATACTCACTACTTTTATGTGTGTGCCACGAGTCGAAAAAAGAAAAATCAAATTGAGAAGATTAGAGACTCAAGTGGAACGTGGCATACGGACAAAAAAGACATTTGTAATGTTGCATGGAGTTATTTTAATGACTTGTTTAAGACAACCACCGACTCTCTCCATAATGTTGACATGCATTATATCAAGACTTATGTTACTGACGAAATGAATTATAGTTTGGACAGGGAATTTACCGATGAAGAATTCATTGCTGCCTTTAAGAACATGGATCCTCATAAAGCTCCAAGGTGTGATGGCCTTTTAGGAAGCTTCTTCAAAGAACATTGGGCAATAGTTGGAAAAGATATCTTAAATTTTTGCCATGAGGTGATCAAAGGAAAAAAAAGATCCTATTTATTAGAAGTAAATACATGTTTGGTTATTACTTACTGATAGTTACAAAGCTGTTAGTAACAGTAGTTAGCCAGTTTGTATTAAATACATGTAAACTAATTTCGTGAATGAGATGAGGTAGTTTTTCTCAGTTTTCTGAGTTTATTGAATCTTAGCATGGTATCAAGAGCCAAGGTTTTCTTGGTATAAGATTTTTTTTCTTAGCTACTACTGAGATTCCAGAAAGTGTACCAGTAGTTGACACACCGCGTCACTCCTCCAACACTCGGGTAGCTGAGCATTTGCAAGGAAATGGCAATTTTTGTTCACCAGTAGTTCATTACTTCTCCAAACATGACACCATCAAACTTACTTCGCACAATTTTCTTTTATGGAAGCATCAGCTTTTGTTGATTCTTGAAGGCTATGGTCTTGAAGGGTTTGTCTTAGGTACTATTCCCTCTCCTCCTTCTTTCGTTATTGGTTCTGATGGTCAGCAACTTGAAAATCCAGCCTTTATTGTCCATAGGAAGCAAGATAAGTTTCTGGCTTCCTGGCTATTTTCCACTGTGACAGATGATACTTTGGTTCATCTTACAACTGCCAAAACAAGTTTTGACATATGGACTTTCATTGAAAGAAAGTTTAGTGCAAAATCGACTATTAAAGTCTCGAGCATGCATCATACTCTGTACTCGCTCAAGAAAGCGAATCTTTCCATTAAAGATTATGTATCCAAGGTAAAGTAACTTAGTGATGATTTGACTGCTGCTTGTAGTTTTGTCTTTGATCAAGAACAAGTCAGTGTTATCTTGGCTGGTCTTTCACTCGAGTTTGAATCTATTTGGGTATTTGCCTCTACAACTCCTTTATCTCTTGATTTGTTAATTGAGATGTTGCTCGATTGGGAAGCAAGACAAATGGAGTTGTTAACAGAAACTCCCTATCAAGCAAATTTGGCTTCTCGACAGCAAGATAATGAAGTTGGCTCAAAACAGTGTGTTAAGTCTACTCATTATTCTTAGGGTCCTAAGCAAGGTTATAGAGGACAAGGTCGTGGCAAGTCTCGTGGACACGGAAGAGGATGGTCTCGTACCAGGCTATAGTGTCAATTATATGGTAAGGTGGGCCACATGGTTCAGACTTGTTATCATAGGTTTGATGAAAATTTTTCAGGTGTTGGAGGTCCTACCTCAGTGCAGGACAATTGTCATCAGTTATACGGCTCATGTTGTCCCTCCTATGTATCTGCTTGTTCGGCCATGTCTCATTGTTGTGGCTCATTTTCTCCGAATTCTTCCAGTCAGATGCCTCTTCAAACTTCTTCATCTTCACAGTCTGATTCAATCTGGTATCCTGACTCTGGCGCAACAAATCAAATTACTCCTGATGCCTCCAATCTCACAACTGCTTCTCCTTACGCAGGTACAAATCATGTCACTATAGGCAATGGTGAGTCTGTGTCTATAGCTAGTATAGGCTCGTCTACTCTCTTAGCTGGCTTCAGACTTCTACGGCTTCAGAATGTGTTGCATGTTCCTGCAGTATGCAAGAATTTGATGTCTGTAGGTCAGTTTGCTAAAGATAATGGTGTCTACTTTGAATTTCACCCGGTTTTGTATTTTGTGAAGGATATTCAGACAGGGATGACGTTGCTTGAGGGCCACATGCATGAAGGTCTGTATAGTGTTAATTTTTCTCCATTTGCTTCCACTGGTGCCAATCTTTCCTCGAAATCCTACTCTAGTTTGCTGAACGTTACCCAACTGTCGTCATCTTCCTTGTGGCACAACAGGCTTGGCCATCCTTGCAATATTGTTCTTGCTCGTGTATTGAAAGCTTGTAGTATTTCTTTCAAATAGAATGATTTGCAACAAGTTTGTACAGCTTGTCAGTTAGGCAAAGCTCACAAGCTTCCTTTCCCTACTTCGCATACTGTGTATTCTTTCCCTTTTGAACTTGTGGTGTCTGGTGTATAAGGACCAGCTCATTTGTCTTCAAATGGGTTTTCTTATTACGTCTCCTTTATTGACAAGTATAGTAGATAAACTTGGATTTATTTTCTCAAAACCAAGTCTAAAATGGCTCAATGTTTTTTAAATTTTCATCAGATGGTTAAAGTCCAATTTGGTAGATCTATTAAAATGCTACAAACTGATGGGGGGAGAATATCGTGTGTTGTCTAAAGAGTTAGCTCGACTTGGTGTGCAGCATAGGGTCACGTGTCCTTACACCTTGGAGCAGAATGGTGTTGCTGAAAGAAAATATAGGCAACTAGTTGATATTGGCTTATCCCTCTTGGCACAATCCAGTATGCCTTTAAAGTTTTGGTTCTATGCGTTTGCGCATGCTGTTTACTTGACTCACAGGCTACCTACTCCTGTGTTGCATCATTCTAGTCCCTATGAAGTACTTTATCAGATCAAACCTGATTATGGTCTGCTGCGGATATTTGGCTGCACTTGCTTTCCCGATTTCAGGCTATTTCAGCAGCACAAATTTAACTTTCGGTCTCAAAGGTGTGTTTTTCTCAGCACTGTTCCTAATACTAAGGGATATCAGTGCCTTGCTGCAGATGGTCAAGTTTTCTTGTCTCGACATGTTCATTTTGATGAAACAACGTTTCCTTTTAATGATGGTTTTTACACGCAATCTTCAGTTGAATCTATGAGGGATCTTCATCAACATTCTATGTTGCCACTGGTTGCAACTAGTAATTTCTGTGGACACATTTCAGCAACTCCAAGGTCTGGCAGAGTCTCTCGTATGGTGCCTTCTCCTAGCCAGTCGCAAACTACTCAGTCTCCTTCTAATATTTCTATTGACCTCCCAATAGTTGCTGAGGTTCCTGTAATTGATCAGATTGAGGGTGTGGCAACAACTCCATCAGCTCCTGTGCGTGTGAATACTCATCCTATGCAGACTCGCTCCAAAAGTGGTATCTTTAGGCCCAAGGTGTTTGCTTCTATCTTAGACGAGATTGAGCCTACAAATATCACTGAAGCTTTTTAGAGTCCTGCTTGGACAACAGCAGCGCAAGCTGAATACAATGCTTTGCTTGCTAATCACACTTGGGACCTTGTATCTTTACCTGAAGGTTGTCGTGCTGTTGGCTGTAAGTGGATCTTCCGAATCAAGAGGTATGCAGATGGTTCGATTGCTCGCTACAAGGGTCGGCTGGTTGTTAAGGGTTATCTACAGGAAGCTGGTGTTGACTTTTAGGAAACCTTCAGTCCTGTGGTTAAGCCAACCACAATCAGAGTGGTTCTCGCGTTGGCAATATCTCTAAATTGGCCACTTCGACAAGTTGACATCAATAATGCGGTTTTAAACGGGGATTTGAGTAAGGATATCTATATGCTATAGCCCCAAGGTTTTGAACAACATGGACTACATGGTGAACCCCTTGTTTGTAAATTGAAAAAGGCTTTATATGGTCTTAAACAAGCCCCTCAGGCTTGGTTCCAAAAGTTGAAAGATTTTTTGATAGCCACAAAGTTTGAGGTCTTCAAAGCTAACAGCTCTCTCTTTATTCTTTGGTCAGGAGCTAAATTACTTTATGTTTTGGTTTATGTTGATGATATTATCATCACCGGCAATGATACTTTGGCGATTGATCAGTTTGTTACTCAGCTCGATGCTCGATTTTCTTTAAAAGATCTAGGAAAGCTGAGTTATTTTCTTGGAATCGAGGTTGACTACACTTCAAAAGGGATGTTTCTGTCTCAGACAAAGAACATTCGAGATTTGCTTCACAAAGCATCCATGGATAGGTCGAATAGCCTACCAACACCAATGGTTACTACTTGCCATCTGTCTGCTATTGCAAGTAGTCTTGTTGAGGATGAGCATCACTACAGAAGCATTGTTAGGGCTTTACAGTACGTGGTGATAACCAAACCCGACATTGCTTACTCTGTCAACAAGGTGTGTCAGTTTATGCATAAGTTGTTGGACTTGCATTTCAAAGCTGTCAAAAGAATATTGAGGTATTTACAAGGGACACTGACCTATGGCTTGAAATTCATGCTGGAGGGATATTCAGATGCTAGCTGGGGGTCCGACGTTGATGATCGTAGGACAACCTCCGGGTTTTGTGTGTTTCTTGGAGGGAATCCAATTTCTTGGAGCTTAAAAAAACAACAAGTGGTCTTTAGATCCACAGCAGAGGCAGAATATAGGAGTGTTGCTCATGTAGCTGCAGAAATGGTGTGGATTCAATCCTTATTAACTGAGTTGTATGTTTCAGCTTCCAACAAGGGATTGATATGGTGTGACAGCTCAGCTGCAGTAGCAGTAGTAGGTAATCCTGTTATGCACTCCAAATTCAAGCTTGTGGAGTTGGATGTGTTCTTTGTCAGAGTAAAGGTGGCAATTGGGGTGCTCCATATAGGACATGTTCCTGGTTCCAATCAGATTACTGATATACTAACAAAACCACTGTCAGCAGAAGTGTTTACTAGATTTCGAGATCAGCTTCGAGTTGTTGATATGAATTAGAGGGTTTTGGTGAGAAAGAAAGTAGATAAGTATGGGGCATATTAGAAGTAAATACATGTTTAGTTATTAGTTACTGATAGTTATTGTTAGTTACAAAGCTGTTAGTAACGGTAGTTAGCCAGTTTGTATTAAATACATGTAAACTGATTTCATGAATGAGATGAGGTAGTTTTTCTCAGTTTTCTGAGTTTATTGAATCTTAGCACTATTGATATGTCTAATTTCCGCCCCATAAGTCTGTCCAGGGTCGTTTATAAAATAATCTCGAAAGCTTTGGCACGGCTAAAAGATGTGCTACCCTATTGCATTAGTCAGAATTAAAGCGCGTTCGCACTAGGAGAATAATCCATGACAACATCATTATCGTGCATAAATTAATGCATTACTTTTAAAGTTTATAAAATTGCCCGAATAAAAATTTCGTGGTTAAACTCGATATGAGTAAGGCTTATGAACTCGTGGAATAGAATTTTCTAAAGTAAGCCATGAAAAAATTAGGTTTCAAGCCTAGTTGGATTGAAAAATTTATGCGGTGTGTGGTTAAGTGTAATTCTATGCTATCTGACTATAGCTATAGGCGGTTCCGACAAGGGGACCCCTCTCTCCTTATCTGTTCTTGATTTGCATGGAAGGGTTCTCATGTATGCTTACCCATGCGCATAACGCTAAGATCATTAAGGGCATCCGAGCAAGCCAAAATGGTCTGAGTATTAATCACCTCTTTTTCACTGATGATGCTCTTCTTTTTATTAGGAACAAGAAAAACGAGGTGGAAGCTTTTAAGAACATTATTGAAGCTTTTGAAAAAGCTTCGGGTCATAGCATTAATTTTGGGAAGTCAATGGTATACTTTAGTCCTAATATTCCAGTGGTGCAACGTCATTTGTTTGAGGGCTTGCTTAAGACGAGAGTGGTGGATAAACTTGATAATTACCTTGGTCTCCCACTCACCATTGCTAAGAAAAAATCTATGGTTTTTAAAAGCATCTCTGACCGTATTTATTGCAGAATGAACAGTTGGTCAAAGAGACTTTTATCATTTGGGGGCAAAGATATTGTACAAGCCCATTTTGCCCGGCCCATTACAAACCAAAGACTAAACCCCAAACCTTATCCACCAGCCCA
>CM025149.1:36345704-36363764 GCA_013467495.1 Gossypium gossypioides | reverse complement strand
TGTGTTCTTTATTTTTCCTATTTCTATTTTTTTTGCGATATATTGTCATTACCGACATTATATTTTTCACATTTACACCATTAAAAAAAAATAAACATTGTGTGAATCATATAAACTTTGTACCTACCATATTATTGTTAGATATATTTTATTGTTAATTTGTCACCATGTTATATTCTGTTTTGACTAAGTCTTTAAACATGTGATCATTTAAGTTATCATTTCTTGGAAGTTTGTTAGTCATGTTTACCCATGTTCATTTATTTTAGCTCAGTTAGTTGATGTAATTACCTACAAAAGCCACTCTTTGGATGGAATAATTAAATCACATTTCAGTTTAGTATTTTCTTCTACTTCTAGTTGTGGTATCAAAGCTTTAGTTATTAGAGTGAGTGTCTTTCAATTGTGAGTTGCAATGTCTTCTGAGAGTTTTGTTCAGCTTGTTATTCTTTGCTTTGATGGTCATTATGATCATTAGATAATGTTGATAGAAATTTTGAGGTCTAAAGAATTTTGGCCAATTATTGATGGGGGAATTCGAGAAAGCTAGAAATTGGTGTTGTTTTGACCAATGCTCAACAACTAGAGCTTGAGGGACAAAAAATGACAGATTTGAAGGCAAAAAACTATCTTTTTCAAGCCATTGATCATTCAATCTTGAAAATAATTCTTTGTAAGGATACGTCAAAGCAAATTTGGGATTCCATGAAGAAGAAGTACCAATAGAATGCAAAGGCAAAGTGACCACAACTTCAAACTCTTCATAGTGAATTTAAGATCTTGCGTGTAAAGTCAGGAGAGTCGGTGTCAGATTACTTCTCACTTAGTATGGTAATTGCAAACAAGATGCAGATTCATGGAGAGAGGCTTGCAAATATTACCATTGTTGAGAAAATTTTGTGGTCCATGTTGCCGAAATTTAATTTCGTTATTTGCTCTATTAAAGAATTGAAATATCTTAATCCTCTTTCTCTTGATGAGTTGCAATATTCTTTTATGGTTCATGAGCAAAAGATTATCTAACAGGATGCCGATGAGCAAGCATTGCAAGTAGTCACAACTGTAAAAGATTTTAAGCGTACAAGAAACAAGTGGAAAGGAAGAAACTCAAGTAGAGTTGAAATGGGGAACCAGAAAAAGGATGGTCAGAATGGTTGTGATCGACAACACTTGTATAATAGAAGACCAAAATCCGTAGACAAATCCCACATTGAGTGTTTTAGGTGTCAAAAGGATAGAATTATCGTTTTGAATGTCATACAAAATTGAGTAGAATTCGTAAAAGTCCTAATTTTGTAGAAGTGAATGAAAACGGAAGAATAAGTCTTTTTTGTTGATATTGCGTCAACCCTCAGAAGAACCCCATACAAGTTTATGCTATTTGGACACTAGCTGTAGCAACTATATGTGTGGAGATAAATATGGTTTTTTTGAGTTGGATGAGACTTTTCATTCAAGAGTTAAGTTTGGTGATAATTCCCATGTTGCTGTCAAAGGAAAAGGACAAGTAAAATCCAAACAAAGTTTTCATCTATGTAGATATTCTCTGATATGTTCTTTATTCCCAACTTGAAAACAAATCTACTTAGTGTAGGTCAACTTAAAGAAAAAGGCTATGAGGTGTCTATCAAAGTAGGATTTTACAGAATCCGATATCCTAATGTTGGGTTGATTTCTCAATCCAAGATGATCGCAAATAAGCTTTTCCCAATTTCGATGCAGAATTGTTAGCTTTAGTATCCCAAACTTTTGATATAACAACATTTAAGATAAAATTTTATTTATATTTTTTAAGCCATTTGGTGAAAATAATTATTGGAACTCTTGTTAAACATTTTCAAAGCATTTCAAATACTTGTAAAAATACTCAAAAACATGTTTTAGTTTATTTAAATGTTTTTGAGTCAATCAAAAATGTTTCTTAAGTGTTTTAAACTCATTTTATACTAGTTTGGGAAGTTATATCGGTACTTGGAAGAACTTCTATCGATATAAGTAAGTTAGAGAGCACTTAAAGCATACTTCCGGACTTCTATCGATACAAGTAAGTCAATAAGCAATTTCTAGATTCCTTTGCACCTTCTACTGATACAAGTATTAGTACAAGTCTGAACCATTAAAACCCTTAAACTTCTACTGATACAAGTGGACTTCTACTGACATATCAAGCTTTAACAGTGATAATTTGAAGACTTTTATCGGCACATGTCCACTTGTACCAAACTTATTCATTGATATAAATAAAAGTTTAAGACACATCAAGACAATAAGAGAGACATATCTAACCATCAAACATAAGAGAATCAACTTAAAATCTTTATTTTCTTCATTTTTCTTGTGCATATTATTGAGAGCTTATTGTAATATCTTTTCTCCCTTTCAAATCTTAGTATTTAGAGATTCAATTTGCAAGCACACACCTACTAGAGGTTCATTGTTAGTTTGCTCATCTTCTTTTTCGTGTAGAGAGTATACTTAAGGTTTTTTAGGTATAAAATCTTGATTAGATTGTAAAAGGGTCTTCGTTGAACAACAAAAACTATGACGGGTTCTAGTTTAACTATAAAAGTTAAAGGAAAAGATTCTATCTTAACATGGTGAAAAAGATAGGGATTATAAAGGTTATACCTTCTCCTTGAAAGGTATTAATTCTAGTAATGAATAGGGAAATCCTTTGTGATTGAATTGTCCAAGCTTTTCTTCACTTTGTTTATTATTTAGAAAAGTTTAAGAAGAATTTCAAAACATTAATTCATTACACCTCTTGGTATTTTTGGGCCTAACAATTGGTATTAGAGCTTGGTCTCCATCAAAGGTTTAACCATTAGGAGAAGCGATTAGAGGCTAATAATACCAAGTTTAGATAGCTCTTGAGTGTAGATCAACAATTATGGAAGAAGTTCATTCCATCATGTCAAACCCCAAAATTGGGCTTAAGATTTTTAGGGATATTTTAGGGATTTTAGCTATAGTAAGCTCGAGAATTTTGTTAGCATGGTATTCGAAAATGTTCCTGTCTATGACATTTTGAAAATTAAAACAAATTTTGAAAATAATGTTCAAAAGACTTTTGATTTTGAAATAAGGATTGTTTTGTAAAAGGGTTTAAATTATGATTTTTAAAAGGCACTTAAACCAAATTTTAATTTTCACCCTATTTTCTTCCTCCCACCCATAGCTTTCACGATAGTTTTCTCCCTTCTCTTTTGTTTGTCGTCCCTTGCTCTCACAAGCTCTTCCCATTCAAATTTTGATTCCCAAACTCTATTCCCTTGATTTATTTCGTTCTCTCAACATTAAACCTCCATTGTATTTCAAGAAAAACACTCAAAACACCATAGATTTCTCCATTGTTGAGTTTTTGGGTTTTTGATTAAATGATCGATTTCTCATCAACTAAGGTAACAATTCAATTTCTAATTAGTTTTAAATGTTATCTGGTTTTTTAAACTGAAGTTTTAGCCATTAAATAGCATGTTTTAAATAAAAGTCAAAAATTGGAACTTTAATGGTGGGTTTTGAGATTTTGGGTAAAAATGTGGTTTCAAAGTGTTTTTCAATTAGTTTTAACATGATTAGAAGGTTTCTAAACTTACTTTAAAGCTGCATTAAAGATTTCTAAGGATTTAATGAATTTTCGTGAAAATGGCCATAACTTGATAAAAAATATTGATACCATGAATTAGGTAGTTTTGCATAGTTTAAAGGTTGAGAATTAGTCGTAGGTGAATAACTAGATGAATTAAATTCATTTTAGGAAAAAAAGATTAAGTATAGACCGAGATATTTGAATTTTAAATTTGCTATGTCAAAGGTTTCAGTTACATGAGAACTTAGCTTAGGCTTGTGTTTTTGATTGCTTGAGGTGAGTCCTTAGTTGATTGCTAATTTTATTGTTGCATGATTTATTGTGTTGAAGTTTTTGGATTCGTTAGGACCTTCTACGAGTTAAGGAAAGGTTAGTTTGGGCTTTCGACAATTCGACAAAAGCGTATTTGGTGAGTGTTTGGAATTGTTGCTTGTAGACACGATTCATTGTGTTAATTGGGAATTTAGAAGTAGCCTAAACCCTTACTCTAAATACTGAGTGTAAGCTTTCTCATACTCAAGATTTTATATGTGAAATTGTGAAATTATGGATTAAAATGTGATATTGTGATACGTGTAATAAGCTTATGATGACTATTGTGAAAAAGTTGATTCTGAGCATGTTATTCGTGCCATGTGACAGTGATTACGTTGTGATTATAATGTGGTTATGCAGGGAAAAAGTGCAAAAAATGGTAAGTAATATGTATGTTTAATAACAAATATTTTGGCCTTGTGACCTTATGAGATTGTTTGATATAGTTGGCATGGCATAGGATTGTGAGTACTCACCTTTATGTGTTGTGTTTTTGGGGCATTAAGGCCCGAGACAGATTTGGAGAGATGAGGGAATGTGAGCTAAGCTCCATTCACCGGGACATGTTTGGTATGTTGGAGAATGGTAGTTGTATGCTACACTTTTTGGGATATTTTCAACTCTATGAGTCATTTGGTGTATTAGAGATCTATGTGTCCGATGAGTGGTGATAGAGCCCACTTTTATGTTTCATAACTCAAGTGCCAAATTATCTTAAAATATGAATATGTGTAATGTGATATATTCCTAAGTGAGTATGTAATTATTATGTAAATGAATCAATGAATAATGCATGAGCAAGTAACATGATACTAACATATGAGATGTAATTGTGCTAAATGGATGTTTCGATAATGCATGATGAAATGTTTGCATGGTAGTTATTTTGATCATTCACTAAGCTTGTTAAGCTCACCCACTCCTTTTTAAACCATTGCCGATTAGTTGGGTTCCGGTGTGAGTGGTGTGGTTCCAATGGAGTGATCCAAGCCAGACTTTCGCATTATTTCATAGTTGTTTAATTATTTGTTTTTGTTATGGGAAATAAAGTCAACATGGTCGAATTTTTGTTGGTTTTTGGCATGATATTTAGGATGTTTCCATGATTTATTTGCTTTAGATTTAAAGACTTGTATCTTGATATTTTAATTCTTATTCAGACATACTTTCAGTGTTTTGAACTGATATTATAGCCGTTTTGACGATTGTTTGATCTGGTATAAGTTGCATGTTGAACAGATTAAGTTAGATTGAACTAATTGCTTCAAATTATTGTATTTTTATGGTCTAAACTAGAGGTATTGATATTTGGCTTTTAAAAATGATGCCTCCATGATATTTCAATGTGCAGGAAGTCAATATCATAATTTGGTATCGATACCATGTCATGAGCATCAATGCTCAGGGTAATAAAACTGATACTTTTTTAAATGTACCGATATTTTCTAGTGTTTTGATTTTAAATGAGAAACAAAATGCCAATTTGGTACCAATTTTTCAAGCAGTATCAATACCTTATAAGAAAATTATCGATACCTCAGTTTCAATATTGATACCTATGTAACTATTTCTAAAATTTTGCTAAGTGGTCCTAACACATGTTTAACTGTTATTATAGTTTCATTTGAAGTATGTTTGGCATGTTTTAATGATGTTTGTTATATGTTTGACTTTAAATTCATACGAATGCTAATAAAGAGGACAATAACTTACTAATGTGCCATTTTATTATTTGTATGATGTGTGGCGGTAGTGTGGCATCCTAATACTCGAGTTTGGCGGCTGAGCCAGGTATAGGGTGTTACATTTGGTGGTATCAGAGTTTTGGTTATTTAACACTCAAACCTAAGTTATTGATATACTGATTGGGGTTTCGCAACCCATGGATTTAGAAACCCATGTGTTTAAGTTATTTTGATTACTTAAAATTGTTGAATACTTTGATTGAATTGCATGTGGGGTAGGAACGGGAACACATTGCCTTAGTCCTAAAATTTTCTTGCAGGAATGTAGCTTGGATCGTTTCTTGCCACTCACACCCTTGTTTGTTTGTTTTTTTGTTTGTGTGTTAGATTATTAATTTCGATATGCCTCCTAAACGTGTTAATGTGAGAGCTAACGCTCAAGAGGAAGATACATCCTCTACACCTCTTGTGCCACCGCATAGAGTAAACATACCTGATGAGGGTGTTAGCCATCTGATGGAAGCTATGATTAGAGCGTTTCAGAGGATTTCTAGTGCTAACCCTGCCAATCCTGTACCTATTAACCGAAGGTTACCACTTGAATGTCTTTGGGTGTTGGGTGGTAAGGAATTTCCTGGTGTAAAAGGAACTGATCCAACTGTAGCTGAGTACTGGTTAGAGGGAGTTGAAAGGATCCTCGAGTAGATATCCTGTTCTGATGAGGAGAAGTTGGGTTGTATTGTGTCCCTACTCGACGGTGAGGCTCATTATTGGTAGAATACAGTTTAGAGAGGTACTCCCACTGATCGTTTGACTTAGGGGTATTTCCTTAATGTTTTTAAGAGAAAGTTTATGGGCGAGTAGTACATGAAGGCTTGTAAACATGAGTTTCTGTATTTGGTTCAGGGTGATTTGTTAGTGGCTAACTATGAGGTAGAGTTTGTAGGACTTGGTCAGGACGTGCCTGAGATGGTTCTGATTGAGAGGGACCTTTGTAAAAGGTTCCGTTTTAGGCTTAATCGTGACATTCAGGTTTATTTGGTAGCTCAGAACATAAAGATGTTTGATGAGTTAGTTGAGAAAGGCAAAGCAGTTGAGGAGACTTTCGCTGAGCCGCCACATTCTGTGGTTACTGAGTCTAGTAAAAGGACTTCCAATGGTGCATCTGATTGACCGCCTAAGAGGGAGTGTGATAGTTAAAGTTTTGGTAGAAGTGTGAGATGTGGGTTTCAACCAAGTAAGTCGAAATAACAGAGTAGTGTCGTGGTTACTATTAGTGGTTCTATGGGTGGCTCTGGATGGCCGCTTTGTGCACATTGTGAGCGTAGGGATCCTAGTGAGTGTTGCAAGATGACAGGTGGTTGTTTTAAGTACAGTTTGAAGGAATATTTTCTGTGGGATTGCCCAAACAGAGTTGAGTCTTCACAGACTCAAAGTTTAGCACGTACTAAAGGCCGTGGTCGCGGTAAAGGTAATGGAAGACTGATTGGGCAGTGAATTGTTGCTCATTTTGTGGCTACACAGGTTGAATCTTAGGTCCAGCTTGGGTGTATGCTATAAGGAAGCTAGAGGATCAGGATTCGACTTATGTCATCGCAGGTACTTTCACTTTGCAGTCTACTCAATTATTTTCTTTGGTTGATTCTTGTTCTATACATTTGTATATCTTGAGTGACTTACTTTGTAAGTTAAAGATTCCTGTAGATGCTATTGATTTGGGTGTGATTGTTATTAGTTCTTTTGGCGATAGTGTGGTAGTGAATAAAGTTTATTGTATATGCCCTCTTATGATTTAAGGTCATGTTTTCTCTGTTGATATTATGGAATTGCCTTTCTACAGTTTCGATGTGATTCTTGGTATGAACTAGTTACCTGAACATAAGACAAAGGTAGATTTTTAAACAAAGCGAATTACTTTGAGGAATAATGATGGGTTGGAAATTGTTGTTGTTGGTGAAAGTTTGAGATTTACGTCTGACGTGGTTTCGACTATGAAGGTTGAGAAGTTGTTGGGAGAAGGTTCTGAGGCTTGCTTAGCTTATGTGATGAATTCGGTTAGTAAAGAGTTGAGAGTTTAGGATATTCACGCTGTTAATGATTTTCCTAATGTGTTTCCTGAAGAGTTGCCTAGTTTGCCACCGAAACGTAAAGTTAAGTTTGGTATTGAGATCTATCCTAGTACTGCACCGGTTTCTATTGCACTTTATCGTTTGGCACCAAAAGAGCTCAAGGAGTTAAAGATTCAGTTGCAAGAGTTACTTGATAGAGGGTTTATTTAATCGAGTGTATCTCTATGGGGTGCACTGGTATTGTTTGTGAAGAAGAAGGATGGTATGATGCGGATGTGTATTGACTATAAACAGTTGAATAAGTTGACTATTAAGAACAAGTATCTTTTGCCTCGAATTGATGACTTGTTTGATCAGTTCTGAAGTGCTATAGTGTTTTCGAAGATTGATATTAGATCTAGGTATTATCAGTTGAAGGTGAAGGAGTTTGATGTATAGAAAACTACTTTTAAGACTCGGTATGGGCATTATGATGAATCGAGTATTTCATTCGTTCTTGGATTAATTTGTTGTTGTCTTCATAGACGATGTTTTGGTGTGTTCTTGTTCTGAGGCGGATCACGATGCGCATCTAAGGGTTGTTTTAGAGATTCTGCGAGATAAGAAGTTGTATGCGAAGTTGAGTAAGTGTGAATTTTGGCTTAAGGAAGTGACATTTTTAGGCCATGTTATGTCGGTAGAAGGGATTCAAGTGGATCCAAAGAAGATTGAGGCGATCTTAGAGTGGAAGCCACCTAGGAGTGTTACTGAAGTTCGGAGTTTATTTGGTTTGGCTGGTTATTATCATATATTTGTTAAAGGGTTTTCCCTTATTGCTGTACCCTTAACGAAACTATTTAAGAAAGATGGGGTGCTTGAATGAACTAACGCAAGGCATAAAAGTTTTGAACAACTTAAGGCTGTTTTGACTAAGGCACCAGTGTTGATTCAACCAGAGCCTAGAAAAGATTTTGTGGTTTATAGTGATGCTTTATATTCAAGTCTTGGTTTTGTGTTAATGCAAGAGGGTAAAGTTGTGGCTTATGCTTCGAGATAGTTGAAGACGCATAAGAGCAACTATCCTACTCATGACTTGGAGTTAGCTGCTGTGTTCACACTTAAGATTTGGCATCAGTACTTGTATGGAGAGAAATGTGTCATCTACACAGATCATAAGAGCCTTAAGTACATCCTCACCCAAAAGGAATTGAATTTAAGGCAAAGGCATTGGATTGGGCTTTTAAAGGATTATGATGTGTGATAGAGTATCATCTTGGTGAGGCAAATGTTGTTGCTGACACTTTAAGTAGAAAGTCGATGGCAAAATAGAGAGCTATGTTTGCGTGTTTGAGTTTAGTGAATGATGGTGGTTTGTTAGCTAAACTTCAAGTGAGGCCGACTTTGTCACAGTAGATTAATGAGAAGTAGTCGTTAGATGAAGAGTTGTTAAAGAGAATTTGACAGCTTGAGCAATGTGTTAAGGGAGATTTTCATGTTGACAGTGATGGTATATTAAACTTTCGAGGTAGGTTATGTGTGTCGCATGACGTAGATTTGAGGCAAGTGATTCTTATCAATGCGCATAGTAGCCCTTACACTATACATCCCGGTAGTGGCAAGATGTATCATGATTTTCGAGAGTTTTATTGGTGACCTGGTTTGAAACGTGATGTTACGAATTTAGTGACTCGATGTTTGGTTAATCAAAAGGCAATGGAAGGGGGAAAGGATCACTATGAACTTTGTTTCGAGTTTGCCTTTGACTCCATTGAAGAAGGATTCAATGTGGGTGATTATTGATCGGTTCTAGAAGAGTGCGCATTTCTTGGCTATGCGTACTAACTATTCTTTGCAGAAGTTAGTAGAGTTTTATATTGCTAAAATTATTCGTCTTCATGGAGTTCCAATTTCTATTATTTCAAATAGGGATCCGCGTTTTAATTCGAGGTTTCGAAAGAGTTTGTAAAAGGCTTTGGGGTCAAAACTTAGTTTCAGTATGGCTTATCACCCCCAAACAGATGGTTAGTCCGAGAGGTAATTCAAGTTTTAAAGGATATGTTGTGAAGCTGTGTGATCAAGTTTAGTGGTAGTTGGGAGCGATATTTGCCCTCAGTAGAGTTTGCCTACAACAACAATTTTCAAACGAGTATTCGTATGTCACCATTTGAAGTGTTGTATGGTAGGAAGTGTAGAACTCCTTTGTGTTGGACAAAATTAGATGAGAAGCGAGTTGTTGGACTAAATTTAGTTCGTGAGACTAAGGAGAAGGTGAAGTTAATTTGTCATCGACTGAAAGCAGCGTCTGATAGTCAGAAATTTTATGCGGATTTGAAACGTCAAGATATTAAGTTTCAAGTTGGTGATAAGGTATTCTTGAAGGTTTCACCTTGGAAGAAGGTTTTGAGGTTTGAAAATAAGGGTAAATTGAGTCCAAGGTATGTTGGACCCTATGAAGTTGTCGAGAAGATTGGTTCAGTAGCTTATCGGCTAAATTTGCTGCCAGAACTTGAGCGAATTCATGATGTTTTTCATGTGTCCATGTTGCGAAAGTATCGTTCAGATCTGTCGCATATTGTGCCAAAAAAGGAGATTGAAGTTCAAACTAATCTTACTTATGAGGAAGAATCAGTTGAGATTCTAGCCCATGAAGAGAAGGTTTTGCATAACAATAGGGTTCCATTGGTTAAGGTTTTGTAGCACAACCACAAGACAAAATAGGCTACTTGAGAAGCTGAAGATGTAATGAAGCATAAATATCCTTATTTGTTTAGCTCAGGTAAATTTCGAGGAAGAAATTCTTTTTAGAAGAGGAGAGTTGTCACACCCTAAAATTGGGCCTAGGAGTTTTAGGGGTATTTTAGGGATTTTAGCTCTAGTGAGATCTAAAATTTCATTAGCATAGTATTCGGAAATGTTTCTGCGTTTGGCATTTTGAAAATTAAAACAATTTTTAAAAATAATGTTCAAAAGACTTTCGATTTTGAAATAAGAATTATTTTATAAAAAGGTCTAAATTATGATTTTTGAAAAGACAATTAAACCAAAATTTAATTTTCACCCTATTTTCTTCCCCCCACCTACAACTTTCATGATAGTTTTCTCCCTTATCTTTTGTTTGCCGTCCCTTGCTCTTCCAAGCTCTTCCCATTCAAATTTTGATTTCTAAATCCATTCCCTTGATTTTTCCAATGTTGAGTTTTTCAAGAAAAACTCTATAGTATTTCAAGAAAAACACTCAAAACACAATAGATTTCTCCACTGTTGAGTTTTTGAGTTTTTGGATTTTTGATCAAACGCTCGATTTCTCATCAACTAAGGTAACGATTCGATTTCTAATTAATTTTAAATGTTTATCTGGTCTTTTAAACTGAATTTTTAGCCATTAAATTAAAAGTTTTAAATAAAAGCTAGAAATTGGGTCGTTAATGGTGGGTTTCAGGATTTTGGGTAAAAACGTGGTTTCAAAGTGTTTTTCAATTAGTTTTAACATGAATAGAAGGTTTCTAAACTTACTTTAAAGTTTCATTAAAGATTTTTAAGGATTTAATGAATTTTAGTGAAAATGGCCATAACTTGTTGAAAAATTTTGATACCATGAATTGGGTAGTTTTGCGTAGTTTAAAGGTTGAGAATTAGTCGTAGGTGAATAATTAGATGAATTAATTTTTTTTTAGGAAAATAGATTAAGTATAGATCGAGATATTTGAATTTCGAGTTTTATGTGTTCAAGGTTTCGGTTACAGGAGAACTTAACTTAGGCTTGTGTTCTTGATTGCTTGAAGTGAGTCATTAGCTGATTTTTGATTGTATTGTTGTTTGGTTTATTGTGTTGAAGCTTTAGATTCGTTACGTGATTTGCCGTAATTCGGTGTAGCAGATTAAATTAGTTTTCACATTTAGGGAGCTTGAATACAAGCATTTTCGTTATGTTTTAGTTAAGTTTTCTTAGTTTAATTACATTGAATAAAATGTGCAAATTGAGTCTTTTACTGACCTTAGGGGCCGAATGAGGCCCAAGGGTGAGCTAACACACTTTGTGAGTGTGCAAGAGACCATTAGAAGACATATTAAATGAATATAGATCACTATGTCACAACACGAATAACTCAATGTCTCAACATAGGGAATAGAATGGAGAAAACTCGAGTCTGCCTTCGATGTCGCGACACAGACTGAGGGTGTTGTGACATTCCTCTAAAGACGTCTCAAGGAGGAGTATATTGCCACCTCTTTCGCGACAATGACTCTATAGTAGAAATTAAATATGAAGTAGGAGAGTCTTGGTCTGCACAATCAAACCTAAAGCTCGAGGACGTCAACTAACCTAGGGTTAAGGACGACGGCCACCTAAAATCTATATCAAAGCGAGTAGAAAAAGTACTTGAAAAAAAATAATGCATTGTGAGTGAGATGTAGTGAAAAAGATCAAAAAGTGACAAAGTCACAAATGTAGAAAAACTCAGTCCTTTGTGCACAAAAACTCGTGAGCTAGCCATAGTTTCTATATTATGCCGTGACTTCGTATATGGAGAAATAAGGAAGGTGAGAGAAAGAGAAATAAGGCAGTGAGCGGGTAAGGGTCACTAAAGGGAATAATAGGGAGCAATACGTTGTGCCAAACTATTTTCGTGCTTGAAAATATTTTGATGCTTACTATTTTTGAATTACATACCTGTCCTAAGCCTTAGAATGTTACAAGCCGAAAAGCCCTATGTAATCTAGGTAGACTTATTCATAATTGACATCATAACAAATAATTACATTTATAACTATTTGTATTCTACAAGGATAATCAAATTATTTATTGATGGATCTATTCATTTGAAAACTTTAATGTTTGTATACTTTGTAATATACCAAACTTAGGTGTTTGATATTAAAAATGGTAAGTCGTCTACATATCATGTCAAGATTATGCGTAAATATGAAATACCTAGTTATGTACTCTAAAGCCAATGTTGTATAATACTTGCTCAAGGGTCGTCTCTTATTTTTTTATTTTTTTGCTTAAGGACAAGCAGTGACTTAAGTGTGGGGGAGTTTGATATGCAGTAATACGGTGTAGCAACTAGTTTTCGTACTTGAGGAGCTTGAATACAAGCACTTTTATTATGTGTTAGTCGAGTTTTTCTAGTTTAGTTTACATTCAATAAAAAGTGCATTTTGAGTCTTTTATTGACCTTAAAGGCCGAATGAGGCCTAAAGGCGAGCTAACGTACCTAGTTAGTGTGCAGGAGACCATGGAAATGAATAGGAACTTAATACTGGTTGCAATAAAGGGAGTTCGAGGTCGTAAAATAGGGAGTAGAATGCAAGAATTACCATACTACCTTTGGTGTCACAACACACCCCTAAAGCCATCCCTGAGCTACACATACTACCCTCAATGTCGCAATACAGGCACTACCATGTTGCGACACCGGCCCTGTATAGGAGATAATTATGAGCCAGGGGCATTTTGGTCTATACAATCAAAAGTTAAACACAAGAGCGTCAGTTAACCTAGGGTTGAGGACGACAATAACCCTAACTCTATAAATAGGCTCTTAAACACTTGTTAAAGGACAACTTTTGATATTCTAAGTTTTTTTTTGTAATTTAGTTTTAAGTTTTTTCTTTCTCTTGGGGTTTAGATTTTTTTTCAGTTCTTTTCATTCGTGTTATTTGGAGAACTTGATTTGTTGACGCAATCAAACGTTTGAGGATTTTTGTGCTTCATCAGTCGAATACAATAAGGATTCTCTATACTTTATTCTTGATTTATTTTTCATCCATATATTTATTATCAATTTTTCTATGTTTATGGATTCCATGAGGAACTAATCCTCTTATGGGGGATTAGTGAGTAGAGGTGTGATTGATTAATTGTTATGTAAGATTTTCTTAGTGGATCAGCTATTCGGGAGAGGAAGAACTTAAACCCTAGGCTTGACGATCATAAGAAGTCTCAAAGGGTGCTTGATGAAATGTTGTATGCCCTTGAAGATTGTTTATGGTGTACGGTATCGTTGTATCAGTCGAATACAATAAGGATTCTCTAAACTTTATTCTTGATTTATTTTTCATCCATATATTTATTATCAAGTTTTCTATGTTTATGGATTCGATGAGGAACTAATCCTCTTTGGGGGATTAGTGAGTGGAGGTGTGATTGATTAATTGTTATGTAGGGTTTTCTTAGCGGATCAGCTATTCGGGAGAGGAAGAACTTAAACCCTAGGCTTGACTATCATAAGAAGTCTTAAAGGGTGCTTGACGAAATGTTGTGTGCCCCTGAAGATTGTTTATGGTGTACGGTATCGTTGTTAAAGGAGGAAGCATTTCAACGGTGGTCCACATTAACGATAGTAGTACAGAAAGAAAGAATCAACTGGGACTTCTTTAAGTCCGAATTTCGAGAGAAGTATATTAGGAAACGCTATCTGGAACGAAAGAAGAAATAATTTCTTAAGTTGAAGCAAGGAAGTAGAACAATAGCAGAATATGACAGACAATTCGTTCAACTTATCAAATATGCTCGTGAGATAGTGCCTATCGAATAAGATATGTGTGTGCGTTTCGAAGACGAGCTGAAGGATGAGATCAGAATGTTAGTAGGAGCTATGGAGATCTGTGAATTTTTAGTATTGTCTGATCCCAGAAAACGAAATAGATCTGTGAAAGTAAAAGACGAAATGAAGAAAAAAGACGTGAATTCGACAAACGTAGTGGGTCTAAAGCTTTATTGAGTTCTCAACAGAAGAAATGGAAGGAATCTAGTAATAAGTTCTCTGCTCTGTTAAGATTTTTTGGAAGGGATCAACCGGAGTAGAGTAGCAAGAAAGCTCCAACTCCTTCAGTAGCTAGTGTGGGCAATGTGCGGAATACAAATAGAAGCAATGTGGATAGTTTCACCTTGGTGTTTGCAGAGTTAACGACTAGACGTGTTTCATATGTGGATCTCTAAACATTTTAAAAGAGAGTGTCAAAATCGAAAAGAGCCCAATAAAGAGCACAATGAGAAATCAGTGACCACTCCTACTTGAGGTAGAATACTTGGAAATAGCATTTTGGCTAGGGTCAACAGAGGTGGGGTTAAAGAGGTAGCGGTCAAATCTGAAGCTAAGGCTCCTGCTAAAACATATGCCATTCGCGCGCTAGAGGAAGCCTCGGTTCCTAACGTTAGTACGAGTACTTTTTCTATCTTTAACGTTAGTGTGTATGAATTAATTGACCCAGGGTCGACGCATTTATATATATACAGTACGTTAGTGATGGAAAAGAATTTACTTGTAGAGTCAACCGATTATGTTGTTAAAGTCATGAATCCCTTAGGCCATAGTGTTATAGTTGATTTGGTTTGCAAGCAATGTCCACTGAAAATTCAGGGCTATAACTTTCCTGTCGATTTAATGTTGTTACCCTTCAATGAGTTTGATGTCATCTTGGGTAAGGATTGGTTAAATATGCATGATGCTGTGGTTTGTTATCGTCAGAAAAGAGTTGAGTTGAAAGGTTCAAATGAAATAATTTTTATTGAGTTTGGTAGATCATATGGTATTTCAAATATAATCTCGGCAAAGAAAGCATATAGGTTAGTGCGAAAAGGTTGTAAAACATTTTTGGCTTACATTTTGGATTCCAAAGTATTAGAGAAGAAAGTGGATCAAGTGTCGATAGTTTGTGAATTCTCAGATGTTTTCCTTGAGGAATTATCGGGTTTACCACCAGAGTGAAAGGTTGAAGTTTTCATTTAGTTAGTGCTCGGTATTGCTCCAATTTTGATTGCAACGTATCGTATGGCTCCAGCTAAACTTAAAGAACTTAAAGTATAGTTGTAAGAACTAATAAACAGATGTTTTATTAGACTGAGTGTATCGCCCTCGGGTGCACTTGGGTTGTTTGTTAAAAAGAAAGATGGGTTGTTGAGGTTGTGCATTAATTGTCGGCAATTGAACAAGATAACTATAAAGAATAAGTATCCGTTACCTCGTATTGATGACCTTTTTGATCAATTAAAAGGAGCTTCGGTGTTTTCAAAGATTGACCTTAAATCGATATATTATCAATTGCGAGTAAAAGATGTAGACGTGCCGAAGAAAACTTTCAAAACTCGCTATGGACATTATGATTTATTGGTTATGCCATTTGGGTTGACAAATGCTCTAACAACATTTATGGATTTAATGAATCGAGTTTTTCAACCCCATCTTGATCGATTTTTTGTTGTCTTTATTAACGACATTTTGATTTATTCTAAAAGTGAAGACGAGCATGCTCAACATTTGAAGATTGTATTGTAGACTTTGCGAGAAAAGACACTGTATACTAAATTTAGTAAATTTGAATTTTGGCTTGCTGAAGTCAGATTCATCGATCATGTGATCTCGAGAGATGGTATAAGAGTAGATCCGAGCAAAATTTTGGGTATTTTGAATTGGAAAAACCCACGAAACGTATTTGAAATATGAAGCTTTCTAGGGTTAGCTGGGTACTATCATCGTTTTGTAAAGAATTTTTCGATTATAGCTTCACCTATAATGAAACTATTACAAAAAGATGTATGTTTCGTCTGGTCAGATAAGTGTCAACAAAGTTTCAAAATATTAAAGAGTTTATTGACAGAAGCTCCAGTGTTGACACAACTTAAACCGAGGAAGGAATTTTTTGTTTATAGTGATGCCTCTTTGAATGGTTTGGGGTGTTTTTTAATGTCGGAAGGAAAGGCCATCGTGTATGCCTCTTGGCAACTAAAAATTCATGAAAAGAATTGTCTGATGCATGATCTGGAATTAGCGTCGATTGTGTTTACTTTAAAATTTTGGCGTCATTATCTATATGGTAAAATGTGCCATGTGTATACTGACCACAAGAGCTTGAAATATTTGATGACCCAAAAAGAATTGAATCTGAGATAGAAAAGGTGATTGGAATTGTTAAAAGACTACGAACTTGTGATTGATAACCATCCCGGTAAAGAAAATGTGGTTGTCGATGCTTTGAGCCATAAATATCTTTTTTCCCTTCGAGCGATGAATACATAATTACAGATGAAGTGCGATGGTTCTATCTTAGCTGAGCTTAAGGTTAAGCCTTTCCTTTTACGGAGTATACAAGAATTGCAGCTCATAGTATCTGAAGTTAGTAGCTAAATGGAAGATGGTTGAGACTGGTCAGGATACTGAATTAAACATTCGTGATGATGGTAATTTGTACTTTTGGAAATGGTTGTGTCTACCTAATGATCTGTAACTTAGACAAAATTTGTTAAAAGAAGCTCATAGTAGTGTGTACTCTATTCATCCGGGAAGTACGGAGAAGTATGCTGATTTGAAATAGTTTTATTGGTGGCCGGGAATGAAACTAGAAATTTTTGATTTTGTATCAAAATGTCTGGTGTGTCAGCAAGTAAAAACTGAGCATCAAGTCCCGTCTAGGTTATTACAACCGATTATGATTCTAGAGTGGAAATGGGACCAAGTTACAATGGATTTTGTCATAGGATTGCCGTTAATGCCAGGAAAGAAATAAGCAATTTGGGTTATTGTAGATCGACTAACAAAATCTAAACATTTCATACCTATACGAATGGATCATTTGTTGGAAAAATTAGCCGAACTCTATGTTAATGAAATTGTTAGATTACACGGTGTTACATTATCAATCATTTCATATCGTGATCCAAGGTTTACCTCAAGATTTTTGGGTAAGTTACTGGAACGACAAAAATGTGCAAGTGTACACAATCGCAACAAGTAATAAAGTGAGAAGTAAATGTCGAGTTATCGTACTCACAGGGATTGTGAAAACAATTACTTATGAATGCAATTAAAAACACTTTGGTGAAGAAAAATATTTTGATTTGAGAAGGTGATTAAAAACTAAGATTTCAACTAAGTAAAATAAATAAAAGGAAAATAAAAGTTCCAATGCATGATTTCAAAAGATGATTTTAATCAAGATGACATGTAACAGCCCGTTTTTAGTGAAATTAGAACAGTGGTTTTAGGACCACAAATTCGAGTTTGAAAGAAAAATTATTTTAATATTATTGCATGGTCTGCATTATGATAGAAATATCGTATGAATGTTTTATTAAGAAAATTTTATCGATTACATGTTTAATTGAGAAATTGACCAAATTGCATAACAAGTAAAAGTTGAATTCTAGTAGCTAAAAGGATCAATTAGCTATGGAATTCAAAATTTAAGGTCTTTATATGGCAAATAGACCATTTAGTAAAGTTAGTAGATAAGTATGATTCTGAAAAATTAAATAAAGAAAAAGACTAAATTGGAAAGTGGAAATAATAAAATATGATAAATGATTAAATAAAAAATATCATCTTTTTCATCATCTTTCCCAAATTATTTAACATGGAAACCCTAGTTAGAAGAGCTTGAAGGTAGCAAGCTTATTTGGCTCAATTAGGTGAGTATTCAA
>CM025149.1:36241198-36252255 GCA_013467495.1 Gossypium gossypioides | reverse complement strand
GTCCTTTTGACTAAATTGAGTGCCCAAACGTCAAAATTTTCGAACGAAATTTTCACGAATTCATTTTGTTAAATCATATTCCATAAAAATATAATAAAATAAATTTTTTTCATCAAATTTATGGTCCCAAAACCACTGTTTCGACTAGGCCCAAAATCGGGCTGTTACACATGTAATAAAGTATAATTTCGCATACTTCATAAATTCATGTCCAATATTATCATTTAAGCAAAATCCACTTAATTTATTAAAAATTACTCAAAATTAATATAATTATTAAGTCAAAAGGTGGTAAAAATATATAGAAAAATCGTATATAATTTTGAGTTTACAGTGGGTATGTCATTTCCTATGATAAGTATGTCATTTACATACAATACCAAGAATACAATAATGCTCCCACTAATCATCTTCATTTTTGATAAAACCAAACTCTTTAATCCCATTCTTAAAACAAACATTCCAACTTCGAGAAGCTTACTTTAATCCATAAATGGACCTTTGTAGCTTGCATATCTTACCAGCATCTTTTGGATCAACAAAACCTTCAGGTTGCGTCATGTACACATCCTCTTCCAGATTCCCATTAAGGAAAGCTATTTTGACGCCCATCTACTAGATTTCATAATCATGAAATGCAGCTATTGCAAGTAAGATCCAAATGGATTTAAACATAGCAATAGGAGAAAAGGTTTCGTCATAGTCTACACCATGAACTTGTTGAAAACCTTTACCGACTAATCGCCCTTTATATGTTTGTACATTATCATCCATATCAATTTTATTTTGAAAACCCACTTGAACCTTATGGTTTTAACCCCTTCAAGTGGGTCAACCAATATCCATACTTGGTTTTTTGACATGGAATCCATCTCAGACCTCATGTCCTCAAGCCATTTCTCAAAATCTGGTCATAAGCTCATCTTGATCCATAAGTAGAATATCACCATATGTTGTAATGAGAAATCCATATCTCTCAGGTACATGGCGTTCTCTTAAAAATAATATCATTTAGTTTTCTTAGGATATCTCACAAATATGCACTTTTGAGATTTGGGTTCGAGCTTTGTATACATTCGATGTTTAACATAAGCTTTGCAAGCCCAAATCTTCATAAAATACATACTAGGACGCCTCTCAATCCGTATCTCATATGGTGTCCTTTGAACCGATTTAGATGGAACATGATTTAGTGTGAAAGCAGCTCTCTCAAGTGCATGTCCCTAAAAAGAAGTAGGAAGATCAACATGACTCATCATTAAGCGAACCATGTCTAACAATGTTCAATTTTTCCTCTCAGAAACCCCATTCTATTATGGAGTACCAGGATATGTAAGTTGTGAGACAATCCACATTCCTTCAAAAGCTCATCAAACTCTAAGCTTAAGTATTCTCCTCCTCAATCTGACTGAAGTGTCTTAATACTTTTAGCTAGTTGGTTTTGTACTTCATTTTTAAATTCCTTGAACTTTACAAAGGCTTTAGATTTATGGTGCATAAGATATATATACCCATATCTACTGAAGTCATCAATGAAATTAATGAAGTATTGAAAACCTCCTCTAGCTTGTGTGTTCATTGGTCTACATGCATCACTATGTATTAAGCCCAATAAATCACTAGCTCGCTCACTTTTACTATTAAAAGGAATTTTAGTCATTTTATCCAACAACCAAGACTCACTTATATGGCCCAAATGATAATGCCAAAGATAAGTTTGATTAGAGTCATTTATTTTTTATCTTTAAGTATTTATGTTATAAATGGGTCTATCTTGATCTAAAATGTAGAGGTCATTTACTAATTGTCCCAAACCATAGAAAACATTATTGAGATAAAATGAACTGCAATTATTCTTAATAATTATCTCAAAACCAATTTTGTCTAAATAAGAAGTTGAAATAATGTTTCTAGTCAAACTGGGCACAAAAAAATAATCCTCCAAAATTAAATCAAGTCCACTAGGCAATGATAAAATATATGTTCCTACAGCTAATACAGCAACTCTTGCTCTATTCCCAACTCGCAGGTTCATATCTCCTTTAGCCAGATTCCTACTCCTTTGCAGTCCCTGTACAGAGGTACAAATATGAGAACCACAATACAGTATCTAATACCCAAGAAGTAGATGTTGATAAATTAATATCAATAACATAAATACCTAAAGCGAACGCTTTATTTTCCTTTGCCTTTTTAACCTCTTCAAGATAGGTAGGGCAGCTCCTCTTCCAGTGTTCGGTCTTACCACAATGGAAACATTTTCCTTCCTTAGCAATTCCTCATTTAGGTTTCAATGGAGCTTTTCCTTTATTAGGTTTCACCTTGCCATTGTCTTTAAGCTTTGCCTTAGCCTTAGCCTTTCCTTTGACCTTGTCCTTGCGGACCATCAAAATGGCTGGTCCTACATTTTTCATGTTACTTTCAGTAGTTCATAACATGCTGAGCAACTATGGCAAAGTCTTATTAATCTCATTCATGTTGAAATTAAAGAAAAATTGACTAAAACTATCTAGCAACGATTGCAAGATGACATCGATGGCCAACTTCATATTTAGAGGGAATCTTAGTTTTTCAAGGCTTTCAGTATAGCCTATCATCTTGAGAAGTGAGTTCCCATAGGAGTTCCCTCCACCATTTCGTATCAAAATAGAGTTTTAGAGGTCTCGTACCTCTCTTGATGAGCTCGCTCCTCATATAATTCCTTGAGGTATTGAATCATATCATAGGCAACCATATCCTCATGTTGCTTTTGAAGCTCAGGAGTTATGGTGGCAAGCATTAGACATCCTATGTCTAACATGTCATCAAGACGCTTCTTATAACCATCCTTGTCTGCTCTAGAGGCATTAGTTGTTGGTTCATTACGAATAAGTTCTTCAATGACATATAATTTATGTTCTTGTCTGAGGACAATCCTCAAGTTACAGAACCAATCAAGGAAGTTCAAGCCATTCAACTTGTCCTTCTCAAAGATCGATCACAATAATAAAGAACTTGTGTTGTTTGCCATAATTAATCTATAATAATAAAATGTGCTCATATCTATCCTTCTTTTACCATCTATACACCAAATAGTAACCAGATACAGAGACTTCGTTGGGCGAGCTGTTACAATTCTCCCACACTTAGAAAATTTTATCCTTGAAATTCATACCTGTGAATAGTTGAGGATATTGGTCTTTCATTAAACTTTCTCTTTCCTGAGTAGCCTCTTTTATATTATGATTTCTCCATAATACTTTCACCAAAGGAATCCTCTTATTTCTTAGCTCTTTTACCTCTATTGCCAAGAAACAAATGGCCTCTCCTTGTAAGATAGATTTGGTCTGGATTTGATCTATATCTTCTCAGCTTAGACACATGAAACACGTTGTGAATCTTTGACAACTCTAGAGGTAAAGCCAATCTATAAGCCACTGGTCCAACTTGCTCTAAGACTTCATATGACCATACTAATCATGGACTCAAATTACCTTTCTGACCAAATCTTATAATCTTCTTCTAAAGAGAGTTTTAAAAACACTTTATCACCAACTTCAAAAGAAATCTCTTTCCTTTTCAGATCAGCATAGGCTTTCTGACAATCTTGTGCAACTTTTATATGACTACGAATGACAGAGACTTTTTCTTCTATTTCATGCACTAACTCAGAATATATCCTCCAAAACTTGAATGACTCTTTCAAACTAACCATTTATCTGAGGGTGGAATGTAGTACTTGTAACATCCCAAACCCAGTCGAATTGGTTCGACCTAAATCTAACGATCTACATTAGCCACCAAAGTGAATCTCCATTAACTCCCAACCTAACCTCCAACACACCATGTAAAAACAACATATAATGTGCTAAGTTATAACACAGTAGCGGAATAAAATCATACGTAGTATGCAAAACATACGAGCTTAAAAACAAATATAGCTAGGGTTCGTATGTCATCTAAGTTGTAACTTAAGGGTTCACATAAAAGAAATAACAGGGTATTTTAGGGTACGCATACTCAAACATAAATACAAGTACATAGAAATTATTATTAAGGTTCACATACATCTTACAATATAGGTTTGCATAACAAGGTACCAACATAAAGCATGAGTTCACACAAAAAGCACGGGTTTGCATACTTCTTAAGTTCGCACATAAATATGCAAATCTAGGTTTACATACAATACAAGCTTCACAACAAAAGAAGCCAATCATACAAGGGTTCTCACTCTTTTATAGGGTTCGCTAAATGGTAGGATATCACTTCTGATGGTTCACATGCATATTGGGGGTTGCAACATACAGGGGTCGCATGAAATGGTCCTTCGCAATCCAA
Source organism: Gossypium gossypioides (assembly GCA_013467495.1). Taxonomy (NCBI): domain Eukaryota; kingdom Viridiplantae; phylum Streptophyta; class Magnoliopsida; order Malvales; family Malvaceae; genus Gossypium; species Gossypium gossypioides. The sequence goes on along the minus strand of CM025149.1, from coordinate 36,247,935 downwards.
CTGACTCACATTTAGTATTAAGACATACTCTAGAAAAATTAAAAGAATATGACATGACACACATGCAAGGAGAAATAATGAACATTAAACTTTATTCATATCGAGAAGAAGAGTTTAACAACAAGGGTTTAATTCAAGATTTCGCAAAAATAAAATTAAACTTTAAGGAAATTGTTTTAATAACAGTATAAACTATAAAACTAAACCCACAAAAATAATCCCATCGCCTTTTTCCCAGGTTCGTAGATATCTATTTAAGAATTAGCCTTGCTCAGGTCATCCACCTCGCCACTACCATCCACAACCTACTTTCCTGCGAAATAAGATAGGAGTGGGTGAGTTCATTGAGAAAACATCATAGTATGCGTAAAGTACAGAGTTTAAAACAGAAGGGAACTTAGTCTGAAAATTATTTCGTGTGTTGGGTTCGTCGTGAGGGTGCGAGACCCAGTTTGTAGAATTTGCTTGTCAAAAAACATATAAGTTTGTAAAAAAAAAAGAATTAGATGTGCTTGTTGAAAATCATACTTAAAAACTTGGATTGTTCTTCTTTAGAAAATAGAAAACATAAACACAAACTTGTCCTATCCTTGCTTGCACTTGTTTTTATACATATCTTGTATAACATGGAACATGCTCTTATACTTGTCGTATCAGAATAGTTGAAGAATCATGAAACGTGTTCTTTAACATTCATCACAATTTGTCTTATCTTATATGTTGGATATGTGGATCTCCTTATAACGCCTCAGAATGACTCGATGAGTCCTTAACATGTCTCATAAGTGTAGCATAAACCTAAACATTTTTCAATAAGCCAACAAGTCCCAGTGAATGGAGCATAGCTCAACATTCCCTTATCTCTCCACTTGTCCCAGGGCCTTAACGCCCAAATCATAGAACTTATAGGTGAGTACTGACAATCCTTTGGTATACCAATATATCTAACATAAGGCTCACATAAAGAGCTCGCATAAAAGCACTTGTTCATATAGAGCTCGCACAAAAGCTCGTAAAATAGTTTATCAAGTTGTACTTTAAAACTATATCTTAAATCATAGGCTCACATAGGAGCATGCATAAAACATAACTTTAAAAACATAAATTCAAAACATAGTCTCAGAACTTGAAAACAAAGTTTTATAGAAAAGCTTACTTTTGGGTATTAATTTAAAAACCCAAAGTTCTTGGAAAATATAGCAATTCGCACACAGTAATGAACCTTGAACACTCTTTTAAAACCATAATTTTAAACCTTGGAAAATATACGTGTGGTGATTCCATAACACTCACTAATAAGCTAAGATTTTAAACAAGTTTCACTCTACCTTTACCTTTACCGGTAGATGGTCCAGTTGGTTCATAGCATACACAAACACGCACAAATTACTTAAACAAACAAAACTTACAGAATTCATACATGCAATCGAACCTAGCTTTCTAGGCAACCAACCCTGGTTGCTACAAACTTGATTCTAAACAATGACTTGACAACAGAATAATCGAAAAGAGAATTTTCATGGAATAAGGGTTGTATTTATAGGCACTAAGTGCCTTAGTATTCTTAGGAAACTTTAGTCGGTTTAGAAAAAGGTTACGTGTACAAAAAGTATCCTAAATATACAATATCTTAATTTCCTAATTTAAGTCTGAATCAACTTAGACTGGTGAATTAAGGCAAACCCCAGCTTGCCAAACCAACTAGCGAACACAACTTGCAATAAATTTGGCGCACCCCCTTACCATATCTTTTGGCGTACACTGCTTCATTGTATTTCTGGAAATCTCCTTACTGATATTTTTTTGGCAAACCCCCAATTAACCAAAACATTGGCGAACCCTCACTTGCAAGGCCAAAACTTCCAAGCACTATCTCGAGATGTTACAGTACTAAATTGCAACTTAGTTCCCAATGGTCCCTGTAATTGCTTCCAAAATCTTGAAGTAAACCTTGGGTCTTTGTTTGAAACTATGGAAGATGGGATTCCATGCAGGCGCACTATCTCTGAAACATAGAGCTCAATTAACCTTTACAGAGAATAAGTAGTGTGCACTGGTAGAAAATAAGCTAACTTAGTAAGTCGATCTACTATCACCCAAACTAAATTCTTCTTTGAAGGACTAAGAGGCAGCCCTAACACAAAATTCATGGTAATTCTATCCCATTTCCGTTATGGTCAAGGGTGAAGCCAGAACAATTTTTTAGGAGGGCGAATGAAATTTTAATTTTTTATATTGTATATCATTATAATGTTTAAAGGATTAAATCAAATTTTTATAATTTTAGGAGGGATAAAGTGCAACTTTACCTTTATTAATTTAAAATTTTAAAAAAATAGAAGGCCTAAATGGAAATTTTTCATTTTAGGGGGGCGGGGCTTATGCCAGCCCCTCTAGAATCGCCTCTGGTTATGGTATCTCCAAAGGATAAAACTTACCCGAGGGAACTTAATGTTTTACTTTAAGTCTTTAGCAAGTCAAACAGGTTGAAACATATTATGTGATTTCCCTTTTTATTCTAGGCCACTAGTATAAGATTTTCAAATCTCTATACATCTTGATACTCCTTGGATTGAGTAAAAAGGGTCCCTCATGAGCTTCCCTTAGTACTTTTTTTCTTAAGCCATTCTCAATTGGTACATACATTCTTCCCATGAATCGCAGTTCACCATTTTACCTAGACTAAAATTTTCTACATTACCAAACATCATACGTTGCTTATACATATCACACTGTGCAGCATCCTTCATCTGCTCTTCCAGAGTTGAGAGAGAAAATTTGCCTTAATAGTTAACTCTACCAATAATGATCCATCATCAACCATACTCATTTTTGCTCGTAGTGATGTTCATGCTGGCACTACTTTTCTACTCAAAGCATCAGCCACAACATTTTCTTTTCCAGTGTAATACTCTATAGCCAAATCATAATCTTTTAGCAATTCCGTCCAATGTCTTTGACGTAGATCCAAATCTTTCCGTGCTAACAAATACTTCAAACTCTTGTGATCAAAGAATACACAACACTTTTCTCCTTACAGATAGTGTCTCCAAATCTTCAACGTCAATACTATTGTTGCAAATTCCAAATCATGGGTTGGATAGTTCTTCTCATGAGGTTTGAGTTGGCGCGATGCATAACCTATAACCTTACCCTTCTGCATAAGCATACATACAAGCCCATTCATATATGCATCAGTATAAACAGTATACTCCATACCAGACTTTAGTTGAGCTAAAATTGGAGCTTCAGTCAATATTGCTTTCAACTTCTCAAAACTTTGATGACACTTATCAGTCCATTCAAACCTTTCTTTCTTTTTCAACAGTCTAGCGAGAGGAGTTTCCAACATTGAAAATCCTTTCACAAACCTCTGTAATAACTTGCTAGCCCCCAAAACTTGCAAACTTCAGTAACATTTTTGGGCGAATTCCATTCAAGTACTACTTTCACCTTATCAGTATATACTTTAATACCTTCAGCAGAGATCACATGGCCCAAAAAATGTATTTCTCTTAGCTAGAATTCAAATTTACTGAACTTGGCATATAAATGATTTTCACATAATGTTCTCAACGCAATTCTCAAATGTTCCCCATGATTGGCTTCATTCTTAGAGTAAACCAAAATATTATAAATAAGAACCACCACAAACTAATCCAAATATTGTTGAAACACTCTATTCATCAAGTCTATGAATAGTATAGGCGCATTAGTTAAACCAAATAGCATTACTAAAAATTCATAATGGTCATACCTTGATCGAAAGGCAGTCTTAAGTACATCATCACCTCTGATCTTCACTTGATAACATCCAGATCTCAAATCAATCTTAGAGAAAATTATAGCCCTGCACAACTGATCAAACAAATCTTCAATTCTGGGCGGAGGATACTTATTATTTATAGTTACCTTATTCAACTGATGATAATCTATACATAGGCGTAATGTTCCATCTTTTTTCTATACAAACAGAACCAACACACCCCTTGGTGACACACTCAGTCTTACAAATCCCCTAACCAATAGATCTTGCAACTGTGCTTTAAACTCTTTCAGTTCTAAGGTGTTATTCTATAGGGAGTATAGGAGATAGGTGTTGTACCAGGTTCAAGTTCAATTGAAAACTCCTCTCTTAGGTGGCATCCTTGGAAGTTCTCCTGGAAACACATCTGGAAATTTCCTTACCACTAGAACTTGACTAATGTCCTTTCTTGACTCAAATGAACCAATAATGTACGCCAAATAAGCACCTACGCCTTTAACTATCAATTTTCTAGTGCATATAATAAAAATTATTTTGTTCGCCAAACCAGTCTGTACGTTGGGCATTAATACTTCATTACCCTCAGAAGTCAACAGACGCACACCTCTAGCACGACAGTCTATAATAGCATTATGTCTAGTGAGTCAATCCAATCCCAAGATAGCATCAAACTCATGGAAACGTAGTAACAACAACTCTGCCAAAAAAGCATATTCACCAAACACCAACGGGCAATTCTTTACCATCTTATTAACCACAGTACTTTGACCCAATGGATTACTTACTAACACATTCATTTCAAAATATAAAACTTCAAGCCTTAAACCCTTTACAACCTTAGTACAAATATAAGTAGGAATGGATCCTGGATCTATCAATGCATAAATATTATTTCTAGGGGAAGAAAATTTACATGTTATAACTTCTGGTGGATCAGCATCTTCCTTTTCTTTCATTACATACGCTCGGACGGACACTCTAGAACTTGGCTTACAAAATTTTTTCCTTGGTTCTCCATGCACTGAGCTAGACTTTGCTGCCACTCCAGATTCGGTCTCTTGCTGAAAATCCTAAGGCCCATGAACAGACTACTCTTTGATTGCTTCTATCTTGGAGGGACAATCCTTAACCAAATGTTCCTTGGATCCACATCCAAAACATGCCCCAAAACGTATCCAACATTCTCCTCCATGGCTTCTACCACAATGTTCACAATGAATATTTCTCATTACTCTAGACCCTTCAGAGCTTTCCATAGAAATAGTTGATCTACTGATTCTTTCATGCCTAAAACTCGTAGACTATGAATCTCTTCTTGAAGTTGAAAAGGTTTGATCTCTGGGCTTATTAAAACTTGTTGGAGGTGGAGGGCTAGACATTCTTCTTTTTATCCTTTCTCTTTTAAAGTTTCTGCTCTTGTCTCTAATAATTGTTTCCATTTTATGAGTTTTGACTGTCATAGCTGCTAAAATCTTACAATCAGAAGTTGCTACCAGAGCACGAATTTCATCTCTTAATCCCCACTCAAACTTATCACACATTTCCTTATTTGGCAAGAACATGCTTTTAGCATATCTACTGAGTCTAACAAATTCCAATTCATATTCCATCACAGACATCCTTCCTTGCCTAAGATATAGAAATTCTTTCTTCATCTGGTTCACATACCTTTTGAATCCCTAGAAAGAACATTCTTGTTTTCCACCACTAATCAATGTTTTCCACCACTGGTAGGCTTCTCCTTGCAAAAATGATATAGCACACAAGAGACTGTCTTCTATTGTACATTTTAGTACCTTTATCACCCTTTAAACTCGAGACAACCATTTCTCAGCCACAGTGGGATCATCACCTTTATCACCCATAAATTCTTTAGCACCCCTCTTACAAATTTCTTTCACATGGTCTCCTTTTAGTGGAGCCACAATAGGTACTGGTGGTGTAGGTTGTGCTAGGAAAACCACTTATGGTTGTAGTTGCTAAGGATGTTGAGGCTGGGGCGCTTGGTATTCCCCATAAATTGGTCAAACATATGTGTCATCACCATAAAGAAAACATTGAATTTGAACATGCTCTGATACATATATCCTTTCCCTACAAAAATTCCTCCCTCATACAAAATAAACTTATTTGCCTCAAAAACAAATTTGAAACCAAACTTATTCAAGAGACTTTCAAACACTAAATTCTTCCTAACTTCTGGTATATAAAGTACATCATTCAAGGTTAAAACCTTTCTAGAAGTGAATTGTAGTTCAACAGATCATTTGCCTTTGATTTTTACGGTGGAAGAATTTCTCATGTACAAGACATTGTCATTTTCACATTGTGTGAACTTTTTGAGCATGCTTTTGTCTTTGCACACATGTTTAGTTGCTCTGGTATCAATCTACCATGCATTATCATATTGTGCCATATTAATTTTAGATATCATTGCAACAAACTTTTCGTTATTATCAGCCTTAGAAGATGATTTCTTCTTTAAAAATCGACATTCATTCTTGAAATGTCCTGACTTACCACAATGATAGCATGAGCCCTTTTGTTTCTTTTTGAACTTAGGTGCTTTATCAGTCTGTTTGAACTTTCTCTTGAATGGTTTAGTAGTCTGTACTTCCTCCATAACATACACTTTGGCATTTTCAGAATTTAGGTTCTGCTCTTGCTTTCGATATTCTTCTTCAACACGAAGATGATTTGCCAAAGCCTCAAGAGATATTTGCTCTTTCTTATGTTTTAGACTTCTTTTAAATTCTTTCCAAGATGGAGGTAGTTTGTCTATTATGGAGGATACAACAATCATTTCATCCATTTTTATATATATTGCTTAAATTGATTCAACGTCTTTTCAATAACAAAGAATTGTTCCATAACAGAATGACCATCAACCATTTGATAATTGTTGAAACGACTGACAAGAAATTTCTTACTTGTAGCATCTTCGGTCATGTATCTTGTCTCCAATTTGTCC
>CM025149.1:36208569-36220143 GCA_013467495.1 Gossypium gossypioides | reverse complement strand
TTGTTTTCAAATCAGGCCCTTCCACTTATAGCCAATTGGTTTTAGGTTGGATGCTTAACACAAGTCATGTAAACTTTGTGTTACTTTTAAAATGTTCAACTCATGTCCACCAAACTCAGCAACTAGCCTTCTCAGTTCTCACACCTCTTATTTTTCTCATTACATTACAAATTATTCCCACAATTACTATTCTTTGTTTCAATAACAACAGAAGAAAATTATCTCACTTTTTCAAACTTTTAGTAGCACACTTTTGTGTACTGAACTCTAGTTAAATTAATTATTGTAAACGTTGTAGTACAACCCAAGGTTCAAAATTTTATACTGAGAGCTTTTATTCAATAGATATTTCTGCCAATTAGATGAGCAACAGGATCAGTTCCTGGTTCACAGGTCATGACCAAAAGGTTAAATACATTATTTATTCACAAGGAAGAGTTGCAAAATTTTATAGTTCCATTTTGCTCTGAATTCACAAAAAGGGGGAAAAGAATTTTTTATTTTTTTTAAATAGCATTTGAATGTACACACAATAACATTCAAGAGCCAAATTTATATTCATTTACTGATAACTTACCTTCACTCGAGAACCATGGGGAATTGCTGGTGAACCATCAGCAGTATTAGGCAAAAAGATCTCCCAGACACCAAACTCATTCTGTTAAAATATAATTGATGATTATAGAATTAAGCAATAGATGGAAAATAAAAGACGGAATATATATAAAAGCAACACATCACTACCAATGTAATTTAACATGACTTTCTAAGAACTTAGCACATAGTCATGTTCCCTATTGTGCTTGAGGGACTTGGGGCTGCATGGCATTAAATTTTAAATACATGAATCAGCATGGCAAGGTGACATCTCATTATAAAAACTTCGATAGTGTTTATCTTCTTAACTTTTCCATTGGGAGCTTGGAAGCATACCAACTGCACCAGACTATGCACCTAATCTTTGGTCCATTGAGAAGCTTATTTGTGCTCACATACATACAAAAAGATCCATGTTTACATTAGCGTTAAGCCAAGTTTTTGAAAACCAAGCTTAAATCTCTTTAAACTTCTTTCAGCACATGCATTGAGAGAAGATATAAGCATCAACTTATGAACAGCCAACAATGCAAATATTCAGTTCCCAAAAGCATTAATCTTAAAAGCAGACTAATCAGAGACGGTAAGAAAAGCAGCAGAGCAGTAGCTCAATAAAAGCAACACAAATGATGTGGAGTTCAGCAACAGATATAACATAGCAAGAAGACCGCCTCAAAAATATAGTGCTGAGCTGCTGATATTTTGAGATGTCAGCAGAACCAGCTAAATCTTATGGCTGCATAATTTAAGACATGCATAGAGGAGAAAGTTCACATAGCAATAAAAGAAAATGCTTTTAGTAAATATAGGACTTCAATCAAGCTGAACCCTAACAACAAGAAGCTTGAGCTCGACATCAAACTTGATCAAGTTTCATTTTTAAAGCTTGAGCTCAATTAGAGATAAAATTCGAATCATTGGAGCTCGCAGTCAGGTTGGTTTACCTAGTCAAAAATTAATTTGATTCTTATGCTTGACTTCAAACTCAATATTATGCTAGAGCTTGAGTTTAAACTTGAAAATATTTTCTTCTTCAGCAATTAAAACTATCAAATAGATATTTAAGAAAGCTAAATCAGGCTCATGTGTTACTCGAGTAGGGCATTAAGATGCTCGAACTTGACTTGCTCGATTACTTGAGCAACTCAAGATCAACTCCACAATGACCGAGCTGAATTTTAATTTTTTCTGAGCCGAATTTAAATAGCTTGCAAGCACAGGTATCCCATTTACACCAGCTAGGTACACCTAATAAAATATTATTCTGCTAGTATGTACTGCACTACACTTCATTGAAGTAATCCTCCATCTACAGCAGAACATTTCTTACAGACATAGGTAATATAAATTCAATTAAAAAGTAATGCACAGGTAGCAATTGTTCTTGCAGAAGAAAGCATAACATACCTGGCTCATTGTGTCTGCACTAGGGTTCCAATTGTTAAAATCTCCAATCAGTGCTGCTGACTGAAGCATAAAATGCAGTAGAACAATCACAACATTGAAGTAAAACAGAATTCTAAAAGTTAATAAGATTTTTTATTGGATAGAAGATAAGACGACTAATTGTTAAAGTCTCAAAGTGTTGTAATGATGCATAACAAACCTTAGCACCTGGGGCCCACTCCCTGTAAGTTATCCCTGTCTCACTGAAAGCCGGATGAGATTATATTAGAAAAGCAACATCAAGTTATCATAAAACAACTTCTAAGACATAAAACATGAAGTCAGCATTTTTCTAAAAATTGAAGCTAACAAGATAGCTATTACCCATGTAATACAAAAAATTGTCAAGGAAACATGGAGAAGACATTCAGAACTACATAAACAAATAAAACATATAAAAGTGACACATTGAGGAAAGGACTAAACCTAAGGGCTGTAATAAAATTCGTCAATTTTTACTTGCACCAAAGAAACAAATACTTGCTCCATACTTTGAGCATCAAGGAACTTGATTTCTTTCTTAGATTAATCGGCCTGAATTTTAAACATAAAAAAGTAAAAGATGAGGAAGATCATGGACACTTTTCCAACACAAAAAAGTTACAAGAATATTCCAACACTAATTCATTTAATGAAAATTGTTTGTTTGAATAAATCAAAATAAATTGCACTTATCATAAAAAGCAATGACATGAAACCATGAGGGATACAACCAATATGCCACACTAGGTATTGGAAGGAAAGTAACCTGCGCGTGAAACCAAGCTTCTCATACCCACGAGAAAACACTTCCAAGCCACCTTCATACTTGTCAATTTCCTTGCGTATTTTTTTATATTGTGCATACCTATAATGGATAAAATATACAAAGTAATCAAATCTTGACAAAGTTATTAATTGTATTCCGGATATGAAACAGTGCAGAAAAATGAGGTATAGCACAGATTAAATAAGAAAAGAGGAAAAAACAGATATTACAAGCTAATATAACACCGGAGAGCTATGCAGTGAAAACAAAACATATTACTGACAGTAAAAACTAAAGCTGGCAAGTCAAATCACACCTAAAACAAGCAACCTAATCAGATACATCTTTTTTACATTTTCAGAATATTTTCCAATAAGGAACCGTAACTCCTCCCCCTGCAGTTCAAGGGACATATAATCATAAGACCGTAAGCAGCAATATCCACTTGTGTTTGAACACAAGTACAATGATAAGATCAATAAGTAGCTTATTGCTTTAACAATTTAAGCCAGTCAAGAATAGCAACATAATTCAAAAATCAATTATATTTGATTCCGTTACAGATTCTAGCAAACGAGAAAGAAAGAAGAGCGACTTGCTTGCTTGTTCAATCAGATCAAATCTAGTTAAAAAACAAAATAATAGAAATAGACAACCCACAAAAGGCCCTAAAATAATAAAGCAAACGCAAAAATGTGATGAATTCTGAGTGCTTTTCCAAGAATTGCTTCTCAAAAGTCAAAGCATAGAATAAATATTAACAGCTAATAGGAGACATGAAAATACAGATTTATTCACTGAGTTCCTATCCAAATACCAGCAAGGACCTCCAAGTACCACGTGCAAGTCTGCTGTAGTGAAGATAGGCAATCACAGTACACAGGCAACTATAACCAATATGGCAAAAAAAATCCAAGAAACTAAAGAACTAAAACCTACAGCTTCCTTCTAAAGCCCGGAGAAGAGTAAACACTTGAATTCAAATTATCAGATGAGACGAATACAAGTAAATAAAAGAAGATTATATTACCGGTAATCAATATGGTCACGGAAACCCAACAATAGTGAATCTATTTCATATATTTTCTGCCCTTCACCAGGAGGGGGAATGGACCTTGGTTTTGCTTCACTTTTCTCAGTACTTGCATTCCTGTGTAAAGGGACAGATGGCTCCTCAGCATGAGCTTCTTCATCATTATTTGCAAACACAGACGGAAAAGATTCTTGTTCTTCAACTGCAATCATTTTATCATCTTCCATTCCTTCACTATCTACATTATGAATTACCTATAGTAGAATCATAAAGAGATAAGGACTTTTACTCTTTGCATTTGATTTAGTTACCTAAAATGTAGAACTTCAAAGATAAAAGTAAAACCAAGAACGTGCCATTCTTCAACCTTAGTCCTCAGCGGCTCAACTTTTATGTCCGTTTACTATAATTTTTCTTCCAAAACAGTAATTGTTCAGAATCAGAGTCAAAAGTTTTCAAAAAAAAAGAGGTTAAAAACTGTTTTAGAGAACCAACAAGCTTGAATGACTTCATCAAAGATATAAAAACCAAGAACATACCGTTCCCAAACTTATCCTTATATGTTGTTTATTATAATTTTACTTCCAAAAGATTCGGAGTTCAGACATAGAACCACACGAATCAACAGGCTTGAATGGCATAAACACCATCCCAGAATTTCATTTTCCAAATTTACTCCCAAGTATAAACTCATGAAAATTCAACTGCACTCAATCTAAAAGAGAAGTAATATTTCTGTAAATTCAAAATACAGTACGCATTATTCTCAGAAAATTGCAAACCTGAGGATCAATTGAAATAGTGCTAGGACTTTCCAGTTGATCTGTCATGGGTGAAGAAGCATCACCCTGACCACCGGGATCAAGCACTTTCTTGGATGCAGCAACGGTTAAGGATGAGAAGGATGAATAAGAAGAAGACTTTTCTATAAAGATCCTCCCTACAAGCAAGCATCAAATCAATTCTCCACATATTGTGAAGCCAATGTCTATAAAAGCAGTCACCATCCATAGAGAACTTTTTTTCCAGTACTAAAATTATACTAACAAATTCAGATCCGTCTTCATTACAGAAGAAGAGAAATCAGAATCAACAGCCATAACGGGAAACTCAGAAAATAAAGGAAATGATCCAACCATGACTTTTGACAATAGGCTGATGATGCAACAAATTATACGCCTATAACACTTTTAACGGTTATGATTTTATTTTCTGCTTAAGGTTCCCTAACTGCGAAATTAAAGTATCGTCCTTTTTTACAGTTCCTTCCATATGCAATTATTACTTTTTCATTTCATAAACCAGAAACTTCGTTGCAATTTTTTTTATTGCAACAAGTTCAGCGGTAACATTTTGAACATGCTGATCAGTTGTTCAACAATCCATGTTTCTTCCAATATTAACAAATCACCTGTTGGCGATCGCGATAGCCATAGCGTGCATCAAAGAATATTTAAATATTCATACTTTAATTATAAATTTCATTAAAGGACACAATATTTGAATTCTTTTCGTTTCTTCGTTTGGATCATCTACAACTCGGAACTCCTTTTCGCCATTGTTTCCAACTTTATTTAAGAAAAAAAATAAATCAAGCATTATAGTTTTGAGTAATAAAACTTGCTAAAACTAACCGATTGCTGTTTCATAATCATTTTTTTTTTGTTAATAGGAAAATGAAAACAAGATTAGATCAGTTATAGAAAAACAGAAGAAGTTATGAAAGTTGGAGCTGAACAAAACAAAATATATAGAGAAAATAGAGAAGAGAAGGGAGGCTGAATACGAGAAAAGTGATGCTTCTTCAACAAAAGCGACAAACTGCAACTCCTAGAAGCGCCATTGAAGCTTGACGCACCGAACCTGTAGACTGGAGACACACGAGGAAACCGTAAACCAGATACACAAAAAAGCATTATTTCTTCACGGTTTCTTTTTTTACTTTTTCTGATTCGGAAGCTAGAAAAGGAGAGGAAAAGTGTTTTTTTCTTTAAAAATAAAATACAGATCCGTGGGAGAGAGAGAATGAAGAGCAAATATCGGCAATGAGTTACACTGAGAAAAGCGTGAAATATGAAAGAAAAATCTAAAATCAAAATTGAGGAAATTAAATTAAATGAATGGGGAGTGCTACGTGTGCCGTGGAGAATTGCATGGGAATGGGTGATTTGGACTGTGGGACCTACCTATTATTCATTATCATTCGATGCCTCAGTCAAGTGGGTTCTGCTGAATAAGCAATAGACAGGAACAACGGCTGGTGAAACCACTGCCATCATTTCCATTACTTTATTACCAGTTTTCAAAGTGGCATGATGAGGGGCTAAACAAAATCAAGATGGTCGTAATTCCCAAAACCAAAAAAGATGTGTACAAATTTGGGCCCATAAATTACTGCAGCTTTTCATATAAAATTATTTCAAAACGTACTTGTTAGTTGGATTGAAACATTTTATTGGAAAGTTAATTACATCAAGAATCTTTGTATGGTCCTAATGGGTGAGACTTCTTTAGTTTCTGACATGATTAATGACTATAATATTTAGGAACGGGGTAAATTTGCTGGTAATATTAGTTAGAAGGCTCTCTTACATATACACGGCACTTCTATTTTTTCTAGTTGGGGTTGATATTTGTAAGTGGACATGGTTAGCATTGATAGTGCACTGTCTTGCTTATCAGCAACTTGTCTAGGATGAATGTGACTCTAAGGATCATGCTTGGAAGGTGATGTGGTCATATAAAGGACCCTAGTGGATTCATCAATTTCCTTGGTTGGTATGACAAGGGAGGCTTCTTAATAATGTTGCTCGTCTAAGAAAAGGTATGGTTGTAACACTTTTTATCTGTCTCGGCTTATGCTACGACTGGGAGGTACTATTGAAGCACTTTTCAAACCATAGTAAAAAAATTCTTTTAATAAAATATCATTTGGCAACTTTAGAAAATTCATAAAATAATTCCTAACATTTAAGAAAGTATCAATTATGATTTGAAATCATTTTGGGTTACTGGATACATATTAGGACTCATTTAAATTCTAAGCTAAATGTTTGAAGCTTAACGGCGTAAAATGAAATCATTTGGATTGAGAAAAATAAAATTTTTACTAAACTTGAAACTTTGAAACATTTTTATAAAATTATCAATCCAATTTTAGAACAATTAAAAGTCTTTAGAGACAATTAAAATCATTTTGAAGATGCTAGGAGGTGGTCGAGACCCAAAACAAAACCCAGAAAGTCAAAACGACTCAAAACAGTGCAGTTGCTTAAGTCTAGGGCACTTGTTGTGGTACAAGTCCTTAGATGTACCAATATAAGTCCCTGGGCTATAGCAATTTGGATTGTGTTTGCCTTGTTGCGATACTACTGAGACCAAGTATTGATACTAAGGCCCTTAGCTAAAAGTTTGTCCAAAAACACTCCAAAACATATCCAAACATCACCATATCATTTCCATATGTTCCAAAACTTTATAAAGAAAAATGTAAACTCATTTAAACTCCAATGCAGAGCATAAACACATTCACAGATAGAATAACATTCAAAATTGTAACAGTCTGATTTTAGTGGTACATAAAACAATGGTTCTAGAGCCGCGTTTACCTATGGTTGAGTTTGTAAGTTTTAATATTTAATATCTACTAGTCTATTATAGTGTTATACGAAATCCTGGTTTGTTAATTTGATTGACTAGATAATTGATTTTAGTGTAGAGATTAAATTGTAAAGGTGGTAAAAGTTAGTTGACCTTAACCTCTATGAGTTAAAAGGGTTTTATGTGGCAATTATCCATTTTTCATTTTAGTGGACAATTAATGCATAGTATTGGATGAAACATATGTTAAAATATTAATGTTTTGGGCTATGAATTTCATTGTTGTGAATGACGCTACATACTACAAAAGTCGTACACCTAACGCACCAACTTTTGATTCCTTATCTATTTGAACTCAGGCTTTTACTTACATCAAAGTGTACGAGTCACGCATACATAGTCTGTCATCCACTCAAGATTTAAGTATGCCACACTATGAACGTCACAAGTGAATAAATCCATAAATAGATTCATGATCTATTCTACTTGGGTCATGTTTGATGTACTATCAATCTAGTTAATCACATCTATTACTCTCTTTTTTTGGAGTCATCTGCTCTGATGCCCAATACAAGGCATCTCCCCAATTGGACTTGATAGAAGACATATTAGTCTTTTAATCAGTTTACTCATTTTTTATTAGACTAAGGACATGTTTAGGTTCGTCTACTAATACAAGTTGTCTTTCCATATTATGAACCGACCATATAAGATCATTTAGTATTAGTTAAACATTTAAACAACCAATGAGTAACATTTGCTTCTATTTTTCTTGCGTGAAAAAACCATGTAAGGACAATTGTACAAAATATATTAATGTAATCGAAGAATTTGTTTAACCAATCTATTCAAAAAAAAGTACAGTGTATATTGATGAAAATACTACATTTAGGGCACTGGATCCAACACATACATACTTCTCCTTAACTCCTCATATCATTTTCATTTAGATTAGCATGTTTTATCGTGATCTACCAGTCCAGTTTGCAAAATAGCTGACCTACCAGAGGCTACCCAAACATATCTCCTTTTTTCCAACACGACATATTAGATCATATTTCTCATATCAGAAACAGATGGTAGTTGCTTAGGCATGAAGGATGGCGCTCATTTCATATCACTGACTGACTGAACTCAGACTGATGACACTGAATGACCATTAAGCACACGTACACCATTCATACATTACAGAGGTGGGTTACTTACCTTACACGAATTATATAGCAAAGAATTTTACAACACATGGGAGTAAGAAGGAACTCACTAGAAATTCTAGCACAAGTCTACAAAGCAGGTCATTTGCCTTTATCGCTTAGACCCTCGTTAGCTTATTGAGCTAAAACAAAGATAATTGAACACATCAGATCACCAATCTATCAAATCTTAACATGTATAAAAAATTGATAGCACAAAATCAAAAAACAAGAAGTTTCCTTCCTCTCACACCATTCTGTTACCTATGCATGCAGTATTGAAAACACGTAAATAACTTCAATGATAACCTAAGGGTTCATTAGTAATTACCAGTGAGCTGGTACTGACGTAGAAGTTAACTAGATACCGTGAACCTTCACTTTGATGAAGTTTTCTAAAATTAGGTTTTCAAAAACTTTTAGAGGAAATCAAGAAAGAAGAAGAAGACTTAAAGGTGTTCAAAAAGACCACCACTATCCTTATATACTTAAGCAATGGAGACAAGGATTAGTGGAAAAATCAAATAATTCTACTAACATTATTGATTCCTGTGATTAAGTGCACTTAACAAAATTTTGGTCTTATCATCTACAGTATACTAGTTATGTTCTAACTAAATTTCAACTTGACTAGCCAAATCATCATACACTAAAATAATAAACAAATCTAAACAATTGTGAACTTAACGAGTTCGACCAAAGCATCTGGGGTAGGCGAATACTTAACAGAGGAGTCCATCAAACCCTTAAGCTCGCCAAAACTAGGAGTTCGTCGAATGGCAAATTACATAGAATTTTATACTTAGCTAGAACAGATACTTTACTTACTCAAATCTATCCTTAATTTACCATCTATATGCCAAATAGTAATCAATTACGGAGACTCCACCGGGCAGGCTATTACAAAACCCCAAATCCTTCGCTAATCAAATCCTCATCCACTTTTTAATCTCCTTTAGGGGATTTAGTCAGTCATGTTATTCATGATTTCAAATCCGATTGAAAAAATAATGTAAAGAACATGATCAATTCGGAGAAGAAAAGAGATTTGAATAATCGTGGATTAAATATCAAATAGGGTATAGAGTAGTAAATCTTTCGATTGGAATAAAATAATAAAACGTAAGAAAAGGAAAATATAAACTGAATACTTTAATTAAATAAAAAAACTCTTGAATCAAAACTGATTCAAGAAGAAAAAGTAAAAAGTTATGAAAAGCCTAAAAGAAAAGAAACTAAAACTACTTCGAAACTACAAGAGTTTTTGAAGGCGTCTAAGACGACTTGATTACATTAAACCCCTAATTTCTTATTTATAAAGGTGTTAGAAGCCTAAATTAGGTCTTCGACACATCCAAGGTCTTTGAATAAGTTTGATTGCGCGGACAAAAATAACCCCAAAATACTTGGGCAGCACATCGACCTTGTGTTGCGCCATACCCCTTGCGTGATGCGACAGTACACCCTCATACAGCCTTGTGTCATTCTTTTGGTACTTTGACATCTCGAGAAGCTTATACATCACTTGACCTTTGCTTCCACATCAATTGGGCCTTTATATCTTTATCATATACACTCAATTAAACCAAATAACAAAACCTAAAGCCCGTGTCGGCCTATTGGGTCACAATAGCTACAAAACGTGTTAAAAACACTTATTTTTATTAACTTTCTATCCTAAAGCCTAATTACTGAAAACGTAAATTAAAATCCTAAATTTTTAGAAAAGAAACTCCTTAAGTGCAGAATTGACCCGAATTGACTACTACATTTGATGGCAGGTCAAATACCGCCACACTTAAGTCTTTGCTTGTTTTCAAGCAAACTACCCAAAATAAAAACTGAAAATAAACTAAAACGAAAAACAAGAAAAAAAACATACAAAGAAGATAAATTATACTTGAGTCGGTTTGATACATGAGATTGGATCGGAGCATCGACATTAGGGAGAGTTGCCTAAATATATAACTCTAGCTATAAATTTAAACAATTTACAGTTATTAAACTTAAACAGATTAGTTCAATAAATTACAAAGTAAACAAGTTAAAGAGAATTAAATATATTTATCCACCAAAATGTATATACGAATATAGTATTTATTTTTGTAGAGTATAGCTAGTTCGAATAGTTTTTTCCTACTCGATTTATTTTTATCCATACTTTGAACTCTAATGTAGTAATATTTCTCCAATAACCCTTATGATTTTTTTTTATTATTTAATATTTATTTGTGTCAATACTATCAAGATTTTTCTTAGGCAATTTTTATAAGGGTTATACTAGTCATACTGCACCATTCCAATAATCATTGATTTTACCGAGTCTTTTCTTTTTAATTCGAACATCCTATACTTCTAAAAATATAATTACCTATTCGTATCTACCTTTATCACTTGGTCTATTTAATCTCTTTTACCTATTTATAGTCTAATGAACTGAACTAATTAGTCTAAATATAAACAACCTAAATTATTTAATTTCAAACTAAATTTACAATTTACGCAAACAACCTAGGTATACGCTTCTAACCAATCACTTGTATTTCTACAAGCTCAAGCTCAAACATGCAATTAAAAAGAAAGATTAAAAATTTAAAACTAAAAATAAAGAAAAGAAAATAACTGAAAAGAATTCTCTTTTTAAATTTTCCTAAGTCACCCCCACACTTTATTCGGCACATTATCCCTAATGTGCAATTAAAAATATAAAGAAAAGAGGTTACCCGATTGACGTGATACGTGCAATCTCAATTGATTGGACTATTACTCTTTTCGGTTTTAGCTTGTGAATGTAGTGTCGTAAAAATTGTGTGGTTCCTACGAAGAAAAATTAAAAACACACATATATATAGAAATACTAAATCCTAGCTACTTAAAACTAAAGAAAAAAATTAAAAATCATCCCAATTAAAAATATATTATAAAAATCCAAATATAAAAATGTTTAAAATAAGTTG
>CM025149.1:36196245-36208469 GCA_013467495.1 Gossypium gossypioides | reverse complement strand
TAATTGGCAAGTTTTAAAGTGGCTAATTGAGATGTCTATTAGTATCATACTTGTATGTGTTGATATTACTTGTTTTAAGCTTGATGTTGGTTGGTTTTGAATGTCTAACTATGCCATGGTTGTATGTAAATTGTTGAGCTTAGGTTAGTACCAAATTGGGTGAGAAATATGGCTTGGAAAATGGTCTATTTTTGTGTACACGAGCAGAGACACGGGCGTGTGTCTCAACCGTGTGTGACACACGGCCAGGTGACACGACTGTGTGTCCCCTGTAACTTCCATAGAAAGCAAGTTGTAGCTTCACATGGCCTAGCACATGGGCATGTGGCTTGGCCGTGTGGCACAAGTCAGTATTCCTTCCAGTTTTCACAAGGCCTAGCTCATGGCCTAGCACATGGACGTTTGAGGCCATTTCAAAGGGTACTCGGCCTGGCACATGAGTGTGTGGTTTGGCCATGTGCCCAAGTCAGTGAGTTACACGAGTATGGACACGAGCTGGGACACGGCTGTGTGTCCCTATTTCGAATGCTGACACGGCCTGAGACACGGGCGTGTCTCACACGGCCTGGCCACACAGGCGTGTCTCTTGGCCGTATGAGACACACGGCCTGGCCACATGGGCGTGTGTCCCCTGCATTTTGAAAAATATTAATATTTTCCTAAAAATTTCTTAAGTACTCGGTTTAGTCCCGAACCACTTTTAATGTCTACTTTGGGCCTTGAGGGATCATATTAAGGACTATATGAATGGATTTGAATGGTTTTTTATTTGAATGATAAATGAACATGAAATGTATTATTGTTTGATCTATAAGTCCGGTAATGCTTCGTAACCCTGTTTCGGCATCAGATTCGGGTTAAGGGTGTTACATATTCATTTAACATTTCAAGTTTCCATTTCAGATGTCCCTTTTTACATATCTATCCATATAAACATTTCGTATAAACACTTTATATAATTATTTCTATATAACAAATTAATATAATCATTTTATTTATTCATTTATATAACCATTTCAAATAACCATCTCATATAACCATTTCATATTACACATTTAACACATAATCATTTTGTAAATCATATTTCGTTTCAATAATTCATATAAATTTCTCCATTCAATGTCTCATTCCATGTAACTGTTTTATATACCCATTTCATTTTATACATTTAACACTCGATGAACCAAATGAAATAACATCAAATATGCAGGAACAATACTCACACAAAGTGTGACTATAACTGTAATTGTAACTGTAAATGCTCACATGAGCTGTGGGTCGGGATGTTAGGCTGCATGATGCTGCTCACACGAGCTGTGGAGAATCCACAACAAATGTTGGACCTCAGTCATCAGTAGGACATCCAATACAAGCACCCAAAACTGTAATAACCCTAAAGACATGTCATTTGTATCTTAAGCGTTCATGAGGTTTGTACAGGCCCTGTTTCATATCTTTATCATTTAGTCCTATATATATTATGTCATCACAAGAATTCATCCATATAGTTTCCCATTTTCAAACATAACCTTTAATTTAATTAGCATTACAACTTAGTCGATTTCATGATTTACCATTTATCAAGTAAATGAACTCAATCACAACATATATAAATAGATATTATATCACAAAAATAATAACTAATTAATTTAACCAAGTTACGAACTTACCTAACCACAATAACTACGAACACTTCAACGACAACTATTCTACGACTTTTTCTTTCCCGTGATTATCAACCAATTGATCTGTTTCTTGATATTCATGAATAAAAGCAAGACTGAAGCTTGAAGATCATGAATCCATGGAGTTTCGGTGGGGAGCTTCAAATATGGGAAAGATGACAACCTTAAATTATGTTTTACTTTTAATATTATTATTTTAACATTTTACCAAAAAAATAACATGTAATTTAATTAATATCAATTCATAAACCGTCTATCATGCTAAATTATGGTCAAATTACCATGTTAATCCTCCCACTTTGACTATATATGCCTTTTAATTAATAAAATTCAATAGCGATTAAGTTTTACGACTTTTACTATTTAGTCCTTTTCTTTTAATTAACTATCGAATCACTAAAATTTTTGGACCAAAATTCAATATGCCTATATAGTAACTTCGTAAATATTTAATAAAAATATTTATGGGCTTAGTTTATAGAAACGAGGTCCCAAAACCTTATTTTCCAAAATCACTTGACTTTAGGGACAAACCACTTATACTTAAATTTTCATTCACTTGCCAAAAATTATCAAATCAAAATTCAATATATTATATTTGACTCGTAAATATTAAATAATAATGCTTACAGACTCACTCATTGGATTTGTGGCCTCAAAACTACTAAAAATCAGGCTCTTACAAATACCATAGCTGAAAGATGTTATGGTGTCACTGCAAAAATGAGTAAGACCATAGTTGAAAGATGTTATGGCATCATGACAAAAATGAGTAAGACCATAGCCGAAAGATGCTATGGCATCATGGTAGAAATGAGTAAAACCATAGCTAAAAGACACTAAGGCATCATGGGAAAGCACGCTATAGTGGCTAAATAGGACTAAGACCATGGCTGAAAGACGTTGTGGCATCCTCTGATAGTCAACCGGGACAGTAAACATGAGGTTACATTGTGTAAGACCATAACTAAAAGATGCTATGGCATCTTAGATAGGTCACCTAGACACTATCCACAATATAGTATGCCAGGACACTAATCACAGGATAGCCCACCGGGACACTAATCATAGGGTAGGCGACTGGGACTATAATATGGGAAATCCCATCATGGTGTAAGGACATGGGAATCATAATTGGAAAGCATTAGGTTTATGAAGAATGCCAAGGTTATGTTCCAACCTTAGAAAGGGTGGAAAAGAAGATAGGCTTTTAAAATAAAAAGGTATTCATAGTATACATATACGCCAGTCCACCATGGAAGCTGTGGATTCCATACAAGGTAAACATGCATAGTTAAGTCTGCATTCGAATGCAATCATGTACATATATTAAAATGACGAAAAAGATCAACCAAAGGATTAATAGGCTAAACCAGGTCTGATTGAGAGGGAGTGTATGCCAAGGTAGGATGGCCAGCAAAGTTCGTCAAAAGATAGGGGAAAGCAGAGGTTAGATTTAGCCACAGAGAAGGGAAATGATTTTGTAGAGACTCACAAGGTAGGAACTACTTATGTTAAGAAGCCTTCTTTGGGGATATTTTAGCAAAACCAAGGGTCTC
Source organism: Gossypium gossypioides (assembly GCA_013467495.1). NCBI lineage: Eukaryota > Viridiplantae > Streptophyta > Magnoliopsida > Malvales > Malvaceae > Gossypium > Gossypium gossypioides. The sequence goes on along the minus strand of CM025149.1, from coordinate 36,205,225 downwards.
GATATTTCCAGCGGGACCTGGTTCTTCGAGGTAGAAATCCCTTGGGTAGTCGCCAAGCGTCGGCCACCAAATATTAAATGCAATTATCATGGAGTTAAAAATCAGAGCTGAACACCTCACACTTATCTTAAATTCTACATGTGGATCTCACTAAGTTCGCCCGAACTTATAAGTTTTCTGCTCAATATAGGTTAGGTAAAGACTCAAAAAATTGAGAGGGGCCAAGCCAGACTTTGCTAGGTGTTGGGCGAAATGCGACAGCTACGCATGTTTATAGAGGGACATTTGTAGAGGCTTAACCTAATGGTTAAGCTGTCTATATATTTATATTATCGAACCTCTGTCTAAAGTTTGTAAATGTCCATCAAAATCAATGTCTTAAAGATTTATTACCAGTTTGTAGATGTCCGTCAGAATCAATGTCTTAGAGATTTATAACCAGTTAATGCCAGTTTTAATTTCAATTAGGTTTTCAAATTCAAGTAGTTTAAGTAAGTATTCTAATTGAAACAAAAAATTGGTTAATTTATTCTGATTTATGTGGCATTCGATACCCAACCTTAGCAATCGGATCAAACAAAGGGTGTTACAAATTGAATGGTATCAAAGCTTCAGTTTAGTCGATCCTCTAGACATAGAAAGTAAGAAATAGCCCCTATACATGTGTTACAGTAAGTTTCCTTATTTCCTCTAGGGTGGATAGGAGATGGTAAGTATGACAAGGATAAGTACAGGATGATGGAAAATATGATGCAGGAAAAAAAAGAATGGGAATTTTCAATGCTATGGGAACCCAGTATAAATACAAAAGGGTAATCAGGCACTATCCCCAACTAGCGGAGCAATCATTTCTCCTACGTTATCCTCCCCTTTAGCAATAGTCTCCTCGATTGGAGTAGGAGTAGAACGCTCAGGATTAGGTGGGAAGAAGAAACTGTCAGAATCTTTCCATTTCTTCTGAAATTCTTCCCACTTAGCACCAGAAGGGTTCATCTCATTAAAGTTCGAACTTTCTTTGATAAACTAGCATAGACAGCTAAAGTCTATTCAGTTCACATCAAAGAGGCCAATGATAACATGGGCACGAAGGATTTAATTAGACTTCAGCTTGGGAAGATAACTTGCGATCCCTGCCACAGCTTTTGCTTTATATTGCTCTAGGGCTTCACTGTTTTCCTTCTGGATCCTCTCCAAGTCCGCCAAGTGGTGCTCCTCATGCGCCTTGATTTGGTTTTCCAATTGACGAACCCTACTCTCAAGCTCATTTTTAAGGAGTTGTGCTTGGACTCCCAATGGAGGCAGATTTACGAATTCCTGAGCCTAACGAGCTGTGACCTCCTGCGCCTAACGAAGTTGAATTAGTTCTTGATTTTGAGAGGTTAGGGCCACCTCTAATTGAGCCTATTTTTCTTCACTCTCATGTTATAGATCATGGAAAGCCTAGCCAAATAAACCAGATTCCTCCATCGCAATTTGGTAAGAGTCCAACAAATCTAAGAGAGTTAGTTTTCGAGCTTTAGAGGAAGAAAGAAGAGTATATTCCTTCAATTCTTGGGGCAGGTCCCTCTCCCAAATTTGGCTAATTTTAGTCAAGAAGAAGGGAGGCTGACTTGTAGAAAAATAACCCCACCATGGGAGCAAACTTCACGCCCTACCAGAAGAAGTGGAAGATTGTCTTGGTACAGTAGGGGTAGTGTGAGGAGCAGACTCATTAGGCGGACTTTGTGCTAGAAGAGTGATGTCGATAAGAGTGGTGGTCTCGGTTTGAGTCTCGGAATGAGATGAGAAGATTGACGGAGTAAGCTCCCACTAGGAGTCGATTGGTCTTTTGCCTCTTTTACAGTGAACCAACCTACTGTCACTACTTTCCTAGGTACTTCAAGAGCTCCATTCAGTCTTCAACCTCTTACGATTGCTACCACCCATCTATAGCTTTGTGTCAGCGTCAATGACAAACCTCTATGCCCTATTCATAATGGCATCCATATCCATACTGCTTAAGGTCTTTGATGAAGTGGATGATTGAACAGAACCTGCAAAAGAAAGGTTAGGGCTCAACCATACAAGGAATAAAATCTGTGTAAGAGACTTATTAGCAACCACTACCGATGGAGTGGACCAACGGCACACGCATTGCTTCCAATAAGAATAAAATAAGCTTGGAGGTTCCTCTTTCCTCCTAACCAAAATAGCGGTTAAGCCATCATTAGCATTTTAGGGCCACATCGTATCTGAAGGGCATGTGACCTGAGAGATAACCTCAATATTAGAATTCGAGGGCCTGTAACCATTCGGGCTATGGTTCTCTAGACAGAAATGAAAGACATTTCTAACGGTAATAAGGCTCTCCAATGCGAGAGAGTGGCCAAACCTCAAGTAATTGAACTGATCCTCTACAGCTTCATTGTTTAGCCATTGTCTGCGGGTACAGATAGAACCAAGAGGAATAGATTATTGGGCTGGAAACCCAGATCCACCCGTTAAATTACACCTCACTAGGATGAATTTTTTTCTGTCGAGGTGAAGGTTGAAGGCCCAATTCTTAATAATAGGGTCACATCTCTAGCGAGAACTGAAATGGTCCAATCTAGCCGGAAACCCATGAGAAGTCACCTTTAATTGGTAAATTTGTTAGAAAACGCAAAGGATGGGTGGCTTGCCCTTTAGGCCATAATCGATAAAGTAGGCCATCAAAGTCTACCAAGATAAACTGATGAGTTGCCCAAGCACGATTTCGTACTCATTAAGGACAGAGCAAAAGAATGGATGTAAGGTTAGATGGAACCTAACCTCGAATAGATAAAGAGGGAGGAGGATACTGTCGGAAAGGTAGTTTACTCAGTACTAGCCTTGGACGAGGCTAAAATCGTCGAGAATTTAGGAATTTGAATCCCTCTAACACCAAAGAAGTAGACCATTTCCCACTGGGATATGGTGCAGTAAAAAATAGGGGACTCTACTGGGGTACTTACCTCGCGGCCATTAGGTCCAACCACGTCGCCTTCCCTGTTACCACTACGATTCTTCTTGCTACCTCTCCTGTGATGGTTAATACCCTCACGATGGCTTTTCTTAATTCTGACCATTTTGGGAAAAGATGAAAGAAACATAAAGGGTTTAAGAAATTGCTTGGGAAAATGCTGAGAAGTGATATGAGAAAAAGAAGAAGGAACTCAAATGGAAAAATAAAGAGGACTAGGATAGAAAATAGGGATTTATAAAGAGGCTTAGTCAGTAAAGAGTTGAGGTGTTATTTAAGGAAAATAACATCTTTTCCCCAACGTCTTGATTTAAGTAGCGAAACGTCTAAGTGGAGTTGGGAGATTTGAAGTAAATGATTCAAAATCCCGAATCTATAAATGATACTTGTCAAATCGAAGGGAGGTTTTCTTAAACCCCTCGATAACTAGAAAAGTATAAGAGTCTGCCAAAGCTGAACGTTTATCAAGTATCCTCTACATTACCCATGTTAACCCCGAAAATGTCTGTTGGTGCTGTGTTGAGACATGATTGGTTGATGGTGTAAGTGAACATCCACCCGAATAAGAACAAAGTGACCCCGTGCTGCTAGTTCCCCTATAGAGAATCAGGGTGGAGCCACCAGTGAGCTGGATAAGATCTAGATGAGACTCAAGGTGTGCTAAGGCAGTAACCTATCCCTAAAAATGGTGGAAGTGATGGTCATTGGATGTGCAGAGAATTTTCTAAGACAAGGAAATTAAAATAGACATTGCTTTAAGAGGATTTGGTAAGAAAGGAAATTTCGAGGACGAAATTTTCTTTAAAGGTAGGAGAATTGTAACACTCAGATATCATTATTAACCGTAAATTTAAAAAGCTAGGACTAAATTGAGAGGATTAGCGAATTCTAAGACCTCACTGGATAATTTAGAAATTTAAGTGGCCAAATTTTGATTTGTTGGATTCAATGATGGTTCGATTATGATGAAACTAGCTGGTTCCAAAGTGGGAGACAAAATGATTAAGAATGGATGGTAGAAGGGTCGGTGATGACCATTGCAAAGGTGTATATATAAGGTGTGAATGGAGATATAATTTTTTGAATTCTGATTATCAATTTTCCCCTATTCATCACAACATATTTTTCGATAGTTCTGAAGAAGAAAGGGGGTGCGAATGAAGGAAGCTTTACATATAACAACAGAGGAGTGAGATTAAGACTGGTAATGGAGAATGGAGGAACTGATAAGTTTCCTCACCTTCCTCTATGTTTAAGAACTAAATAAAGAAGTAGAATAAGATTCTCAAAACTTCTTTTTACTTTAAGGTTCTGGGTTTCTAATAATTTACCACCATTAGTTTAACCAAAACATGGTTTTCGTGCTTAGTTGATAGGATGAGGAAGGCTCTGGGATTTGGACTAGTTAAGCTGTCAAGAATAAGGAAATAAGGTGAGTATTTGCACTCTACCTTCTGGTTGTTGAATGTTATAGTGTAAAGTTACCATGCTAACCATTGATCATAGTAGTAGATGATTGTTGAATAGATATTTGGTGTAATGCATTGCATAATGGTATGTTGTATTGTATGTATGTTATGAAAGGGAAACTACCAAGGGGATAGACAGAGTTAGGAATGGGAAAAAGGGTAATTCCGTTAGATACAACCATACAGTGTTGTTATGTGCACCCGCGATGTGCGAAGCTCCGGGCCTTGTGGAGGGGACACTGTGGTGTTCGAAGATCAAGGTTAGGATGGCGAATAGAGGAATGGATGGAAAGAGATAGGGAAAGTAAATAAAAGATCATGGCTAGGCCATTGATTCAATCAGAGGCTATACGCCAAAACTGAGTAAGACCATAGCTAAAAGACGCTATGGCATTATGGTAGAAATGAGTAAGATCATAGCTGAAAGACGTTATGGAATCATGTGAAAGCACACTAAATTAGCTAAATAAGATTAACACCATGGCTAAAAGACACTATCGCATCCTTTGATAGTCCGTCGGGATAGTAAACACAAGGTTACATTATGTAATACCATAGCTGAAAGATGCTATGGCATCATAGATAGTCTGTCGAGACACTAATCACGGGGTAGGCAGTAGAGACTGTAATATGTCAAATCCTGCCATAATGTAAAGACATGGGAATCGTAATTGGAAAGCTCAAGGTTCATGAAGAACACTAAGGTTATGTTCCAACCCTAGATAGGGTGGAAAGGAAGAGAGGCTTTTAATCTACCATAGAAGCTGCGAATTTCATATAAGGTAAAGAAGCATAGTTAAGTTTGCATTAGAACAAGGTCCTATATATATAATAAAATGATGGAAAAGATCAGCCAAATGATTTAATAGGTTGAATCGGGTCTAATTGAGAGGGAGTGTATGCCAAGGCAGGATGGCCGGCATAGTCTGTAGAAAGATAGAGGAAAACAGATGTTTGATTTAGCCTGGGTGAAGGGAAATGATTCCGTGGAGACTCCCAAGGGAGGAACTGGTTATGTTAAGAAGTATTCTTTGGGGATATTTTAGCAAAAGCAAGGGTCTGAGTATTTCCAATGAGCCCTAGTTCTCTGAGGTAGTGAGGACATTAAGCTCTAAGAAAAATCGCGGAGGTAGAAATCCCTTAGTAGTCACTAAGAGTTAATTGCCAGAAATATTGAATGCGGTTATCAGGGAGTTTAAAATCGAAGCTGAACACCTCACACTTCTCTTAAATTTTATATACGAATCACATTAAGTTTGCTCAAACTTATAAGTTTTCTGCTTAATTCAGATTAATTAAAGATTCAGAAAATCGAGAGGGGCCAAGCTAAGCTCTGTTATGTGTTGGGTGAAATGCGGCAATTGTGCATGTATATAGAAGGGCATTTGTAGAGGTTTCACCTCAGGGTTAAGTTTTCTATATATTTATATTATTTAACCAATATCTAAAGTCTATAAATGTCTGTTAGAATTAATTTCTTAGAGATTTATTACCAGTTAATGCAAGTTGTAATTACAGTTAAGTTTTCAAATTCAAGTCGTTTAAGTACATACTCAAATTGAAAAAACAAATTGGTTAATTCATTCTAATTTGTGTAGCATTTGATATTCAAACTTGGCGATCAGGTTCGGTAGAGGGTGTTACAATTGATCAACGAGTACAATTTATATCGAAAGACTTGGAACAAATTTTGTTATACTTAACAACTCTGATTTCAATTTTCTTGCTATAACATCGATATCATCATTCCCTTCCCAGGTTCGGACCATATAGAACCATACAAGTGCTCTATCTTCAGATTGTTTGACCGTAGAGCCAGCTTCCTTTATCTAATTATTCCTCGCTATCGATCCCTTACGACTATTTCTTTGGCTTCTATCTGAAGGAGTAGATTTTTGCGTAGCTGTAGGAATATCCTTAACATTTCTCAGACACTCACTAACAAATGTTCTAGGGGCATATATTGAAAAAAAAGGGTCAATCTTTTTTCCAGCACCCGCCCTTGTGGTTTCTTCCAAAAAGATCATTGTTTGGAAACTAACATCTCTAGTAGGACCCCCATTACTGATCATTGGTATGGATAGTTGCCTAACCCGGTCTTTCTCTTAGGTTTGACAAAATGTCTAAGAAATTTGATTCACAAGTACATGATGGGTGATAGTTAGCCAACACTAATATGCCTCTCTCTTTAGAAGAGATATCGCACACTTGACACACAGACGATGAGCATTCTAATTGTTGGAGAACTCATTCGGCTGACTTCAACCAAATTTCAGCTCAGAAAGGGTCAACACCTTCAGCCTATAGAAATCAGTTGCTTTATACTTTGCAACTCTTTTATCAGTGCTCGCGAGCTCTAGCTACTGGTGCAACTTGTTGAGCAACTCTCACTATTATTAGGAGTACTTCTGCTACAATGTGAAATAGATTCTCATCACCTCGATCTTCATGGTTAGGTCTAATAGCTCTATTTCTATGTTGAGCACCAGCTTGATCAATGCCATGTGCCTCGATCCCTAATCTATCCTCACCCTCAACGGAGTAATCACTGTTGTCAACTTCTTCAATAGCAACATTTCTTAATTTAACTGACATTATCAGCTATGTAATAGATCAATTCATAATTAGCACCCAATTCTAAACTTAGACTCGACGATCTTGGCATGTACCTATAAACTTGACTTTGCTCAATTTAGCCCGATAATTGGCTAAACCTATAGCTCTGATACCATTAAATGTAATATCTCATACCTGACTTGATCGACGGGTCTGAACTATAGGATGCCACATTCGTTGATGGAGCAACTATGACCAATAATATTCAATTTAGACTAATAAACATTTAAGTACGAGTGACTGTAACGAGGAATATGCGCAATTGTACACATTCATTCAATTAATAAGTAAGTAAAATGAGTTATCGTTTCCACAAGGACTATATAAGCTTAACCGATTAATTGCAAAATTATAATTAATAATTTGATGTAAAAACTCAATAATTTGGATGGTAATGATTAAACTAAGTAAAATTAACTAGATGCAAAGATTGATCCCTATGCAATTCTAATCTCGATGCAATTTACTTAAATGTATGAATGAATAGCTTTAGCAACAAAAACAATCAACATTAAATAGGCTAGGATAATTATATTAATCAATTCAATTTATTTTATCATGTTTAACATTGTTCGAAAATACTTCCACGACAATTCGATCTTTCATGAGTTTGGAAACCAAAATAAGTCCTTTCAGAGTCTTTTACTTAGTTAAATGTGCATTTTACTGATCATATTAACTAAGGGTTTATTAGCATTTATGGAAGGTCACATGGACTTATACATTTGCAACAGTTTAATTATATAAACCTAAAAACAATGCAATGTAATAGAGCTAACTAAAGATATTACGAACCTCAACTTAATTGAGTTTAAGGATCTAAATTGAGTATTGCACTTTTCAATTATGTGTCTACTAGCCGTTTTCTAGTTAGGATCACTCAGCTAATCTGAGTACACCCAATCACGTATGAATAAAATGCATCTTGATATTAATTGAAAACATGATTGACTGAGGCCTAAACATGTTAAACATGAATAAAATAGATCTTATTGAATTAACATAATCATTCTAGCAAATAGGATTTAAAATATCATTGTTGATGTCAAAAACAATAAACTCAAAGCAAACATAATTAAAATAAATAACAAAAGGAAATAGTAAGCTTTATTCAGTTCAGCAACCTTTCAGATCTATTTTGACTGATGTGCTCATCCGTTATGCTCGATGCTTCTTTTGCTAAGGAGTTTCTAAGGTGGTCGGCCAAAGAATTCTTTTGACACAGCTTTTGTGGCTAAAGGATGGAAAGGAGAAGGACGGCTATGCAAGGGAAGGAAAAGGGAAATAAAATGTCGAAAAAATGCTAATGAGAGAAGAGAAATTATGGATTAAGGGATTGGTGCATGATATTTATAGGTGAAGGTACGGTGTAGAGTTAGCTAAAAACAGATTCAAAATTCCTTATTTTTCTACCATGCATGGCCAACTATATTTCAAGGAGAAGGGGATGACTTAGTCTCCTCAATTTGAATTCAAACCAAGGCTATTAATAGCCACAGGGTGGACAGTTTCAACAGCAAAGTAGTTGGGCTGATTTCTGATTATTTTCCAACTATAAGGACCTTCAATTAAACACCCCCAAAGCTTGATTTTGGGCTGCCATCTATTTGTGCCAAAATTGGGTTTCAGTTCCCCCTTGGTGGATGATTTCTCAGTCCAATAAGTTAGCAAACATTTCTATCTTTTAGCACCTCTTTTCCTAGGTCATGTTATCAACCTCATGACCCAAATTGCATGGTCTTGCCGTCCACATGAATTTATTTTTGCATGTCCATGTTTCATTCACATTAATCATATCTTCAATGGTCCTCCTACATAGTGAAAAATCACATGTTAATAAATTAACATGAAATAATATAAAATATGTAAAAAAAATCATGTAATTAAGCACAATTTCACATACTTTATAAATTCA
>CM025149.1:36175240-36196145 GCA_013467495.1 Gossypium gossypioides | reverse complement strand
CTATATTACCAGTTAATATTGGTTGAGTAGAGGAATTAAATTCGGTGGTCATAACGACAGCTACCAAAGCACCATTCACAGAAGCATATACCACCAACCTTGTGTGCGCGTTGAGACCATTATGGGATGTCTCCAACTAGATACAATATGAAATTTCATATAAGGACTAGTCATCCAATTGTTGAAAAGTGGTGATCTCATTTTGCAACTTAGCATTTTTTCTAGGTAGTAAATACTTTACCAAAAAGCATTCAGCTAATTCTTGCAAGTAGAAATTGAGTTGGATGGCAATGAATTAAGCCATACTCGTGCTCGATCTCGCAACGAGTATGGAAACAGCTTCAACCTCGGTGAGTTTCAATTACATCGACTATCTTGAAGGAATCGCTCACCTCCATAAACAATCAAATGTGAAGATGTGGATCTTCTATGGGCATTCCATTAAATTGGCCTATTGTTTGATGCATCTGAAACATCACAGGCTTCAATTCAAACTGTGGTGCCTCGATCTCTGATCTCCTAATTCCTGAATGGATTTTGAGCATTAGCAGCTCTATTCCCTTGATTATATTTTGATTCTCAAGGTCTATTTCTCCGGCTTGTCTCTTGGCTAATTTTTCTCATCGTGTTTGTCTAAATGCCCGCTCGATTTTAAGGTCTATATGGTGTATATCGATGATTCGATTTATGCTTGTAAAGAATAAAATAATAATAATAAAAGGAAAAATAAAAAATTAAAGAATTAATTATTAAAGTTAGAAATAAAAAAAATAAAAACCAAATTGCAAAGAATAATTTCACAAAAATGATTAAGGAAACAGTCCCCGGCAATGGTGCCAAAAACTTATAACGAGGAATATGCGCAAGTGTACACAGTCGTTCAAGGTCACATGGACATTTGCATTTGCAATAGTTTAAATACATAAACCTAAAAAAATTGCAAGGCAATAAAGCTAACTAAAGATATTGCGAACCTCAACTTAGTCGAATTTAAGAATGTAAATTGAGTATTGCACTTTTCAATTATGTGTCTACTAGCCGTCATTTGGTTAGGATCACTCCGCTAATCTGAGTGCACCCAATCACGTATGAATGAAATGCATCTTGATATTAATTGAAAAAATGATTGATTGAGGCCTAAACATGTTAAACCTGAATAAAATAGATCTTATTGAATTAACATAATCATCCTAGCAAATAGGATTTAAAATATCATTGTTGATGTCAAAAACAATAAACTCAAAGCAAACATACTTAAAATAAATAACAAGAGGGAAGAGTAACTCTATTCAGTTCAGTAGCCTTTCTGATCTATTCTGATTGATGTGCTCCTCCGTTCTGCTCAATGCTTCTTTTGCTACGGAGTTCCTAAGGTGGTCGGCCAAAGAATGCCTTTGACACAGCTTTTGTGGCTAAATGATGGAAAGGAGATGGACGGTTATGTAAGGGAAGGAAAAAGGAAATAAAATGTGGAGAAAATGCTAATGAGAGAAGAGAAATTATGGATTAAGGGATTGGTGCATGGTATTTATAGGTGAAGGTAAGGTGTAGAGTTAGCTAAAAACAGATTCAAAATTCCTTATTTTTCTACCATGCATGGCCAGCTATATTTCAAGGAGAAGGGGATGACTTAGTGTCCTCAATTTGAATTCAAACCAAGGCACGGTTTCAACAGTAAAGTAGTTGGGCTGATTTCTGATTATTTTCCAACTGTAAAGACCTTCAATTAAATACTGCAAAGCTTACTTTTGGGTTGCCATTGACTTGTGCCAGAATTGGGCTTCAGTTCCCTCTTGTTAGACGGTTTCTCATTCCAATAACTTAGCAGACATGTCTATCTTTTATCACCTCTTTTACTGGGTCAAATTATCAACCTCATGACCCAAATTGCATGGTCTTGTCACCCACATGAATTTATTTGTGCATGTCCATGTTTCATTCACATTAATCACATCTTCAATGGTCCTACATAGTAAAAAATCACATATTAATAAATTAAAATGAAATAATATAAAATAAGTACAAAAATCATGTAATTAAGCACAATTTCACATACTTTATAAAGTTATGCTCAATATTACTAATTAAGTAAAATTCACTTATTTTAATAAAAATTACTCAAGATAAACATATTTATTAAGTAAAAAGGTGGTGAGAATATATAGAAAAACCCTATATAATTTCGAGTTTATTGTGACATATGTGAATAATATGTTATAGAATCATTTCGGGTCTCAGACGAGCTTACAAAAACTCTTTTACTAACCTGAGGTCGAATTAGGACCAAATTGTAAAGTTCACAAAATATTAGGATGATATCGTGACGTCGAGGGTTCCTCGTCGCAGCGCCACATACTGACTTGGTCTCATCGTGATGTTAAGGATCCAACATTGCAAAGTGACCCTTATTTTGCACAAAGATCAATTTTATACATTGCTCAACAAGAATATATCACACATAGATGTCTTTAATGTCTAAATTGATCAATTAACATGTATTCAATTTGTTTAACAACCAATTTCCAAATCATCAACACCATTTTCAAGCATAACTAATAACCAGTTCATCAATTTATACTACCAATTCTCAAAATTGACCATTTGCATCATTTGAACAAAGTAAAGCTTAGGTACATGCCATTTGACCAAAATGAAATGAGTTATTGATCTGTCGTAATTCGGTGTAGCAGATTAAACTAGTTTTTACACTTAAGAAGCTTAAACGTAAGCATTTTAGTTGTGTTTTAATCACATTTCAGTAAGTTTAGTTAAGTTTAATAAATATGTAATTTGAGTCTTTTCTTGACCTTAGGGGCCAAATAAGGCCTACGGGTGAGCTAATATACTTTGTGAGTGTGTAGAAACCATTAGAAGGCGTATTAACTCAATACTGGTTGCTAGGTTGCAACACAGAGAATGCGATGTCACAACATAGGGAGCAGAATAAGAAAAGTCCAAGACCGCCTTTAATGTCGCGACATAGCCTGAGAATGTCGAGACATACCCTTGAAGACACCCTGAAGCTGAGCATACTACCCTCAATGTCGCGACACAGGACATGATGCGTCATCACATCGCCTCTTTACGGGAAATTAATACGACCCCGAGGCGCTTTGGTCCGCACAATCCAACTTTAAGCTTGGGAACGTTAGCTGACCTAGGGTTAAGGATGACGACCATTCTAAGTCTATAAATAGGCTCAGATATCACATGTTAAAGACACTTTTCACTTTGTATAATTTTCTCATTAGATTTAGTCCTTATAGTTTCTCTTTTCTTAGGTTTTAGATTTATGTTCTTGTTATTTACTATTGTGAGGAAGTCAGATTTTAGAATTACTGTCAAACTCTATGAGGATTCTGCGCTTAAATTCAACACAATCGGGCTTCTTCTAAACTTTATTCCTGAAATTGTTCTTCATGTTCATTCCTTCATTCAAGTTTATATTGTTTAGTAGATCCATGAGAAACTAATCCTCCTATGGGGATTAACGAGTGGAGGCATGAATAATTAACTTGTTTTGTATGGATTTCTTAACGGATTAGTTGTTCAGGAAAGGAAGAATCTAAACTCTAGGCCTGACAACCCTAGGAAGTAATCAATGTGGGAATTAACCCAAATTTGGTAATACTTATCCATGAACACCTTACCCCTGAATCGGTCTAGACTGTTGGGTCGAAAGATAAATAGTTATTGTCGAATCAATATTTTTGTGGACGTATCGGAAGATCCTACTAGGGTATTGGCTAGTTGATTGAATAAGAAAGCCTGAGATGACAGTTGATTATGACTACCAAAGTGAGTTGATCACCCATGCCCATATTTGATATATATTTAATTATTTGATTTCTTACTTTTCATTTATACACTTTTCTTTTATCTACTTTATTATTATATTTAGTATAGTTCATCAAAACCTCCTTTTAATTCTTCGTACTATAATTAGATAAAGTATTAATTAGATCTATTTATGCTCAGGTTAGAATTAATTTAGTGCTCGCCTCCCTTGGGTACCATCCTCGGAGTACTTGCTCACTCTGTTGTAAATATATTAAAACCTGACCCGTATACTTAAAGATACAACTTTTTTATATTTTTTGTGCAAGATTTCTACTCTAGACGTTGGTACGTCCAAAGGCGATCAAGTTGTTAGCATCGTTGTCGGGGAAGCAACGTCAGTATATTAGTTTTAATGTTCGCATACTAATAGAATAATTAGGAAACTTTTAGGTTATATTTACGAATTTAATTTTCTTTTATACTATTTTTATCTTTTTGGGTTTATTGTATGACTCATAGTAGAGGAACACCTATAGAGCCAATCATAGATCTAGAAAGAATAACATGCAGAAATCTTCGATAGCAACAATATGAATAGCAGATGTAAAATCCACCACCTACTGTAGGCAATATACCACATGAGAATTCGTTGTTCGACGAGGCTAACAATAACAATCTAGAAGATCTACTACCACCGCCACCACAGCTACTCGTAGATCTAAACATGGCGTGTAACGAGAGGACTCTGAGAGAGTATACACTACCAAATCTGGATATGGCTCAAGGGAGAATCACGACCAATAATTTTAAGATTAAACCAGCTAGGATCTAAATGATTCATAATAATTTGCAGTTTCACGGAATAATGACAAGAATCCGAGTCAGCATTTAAAACGGTTCCTCCAACTTTGTGATACCTTCAAATACAATCGGGTCACTGATGACACTATTCGTCTTTAATTTTTCCCCTTTTCATTAATCGATAACACATTTTCTTAGCTAGATTCGTAGGCACTAGGCTCAATCATGACATGGGATGAACTTGTAAGGAAATTCCTACAAAATTTCTTTCCTATTAGCAAGACGGTCTAGCTAAGAAGGTAAATTTCGATGTTCAAGTAGTTAAAAGGGAAAAGCTTTCACGAGGCATGGCAGCATTTTAAGACACTAATTCAAAAATGCCCACACCACGGATTGCCTGAGTGGTTATGACTACAAATTTTCTACGACGGGTTGGATGTGCATTCGAAGTCAGGATTAGATGGAGCAGCAGGAGGAGCCTTAATGAACAGAATGTACGAGGATGCATATGAATTAATAGAAAGTACGGCGATGAATTTTTTCCAGCGGCCAACTGAATAATATATGTATAGACACAGACCATCTATGGTGAAAGCTGCCTAGGAAGATGACTGATATCAACAATTAGTGGACAGAATCAACTAAACAGAGGCTGAGAAGAGTGCACCATCTGTTAATGGAAGAGAGAAACCACTTTTCCATTATATTAATAATCCTACCGATGATGTGAACTACATCAAAAATTGGGGTGGAAATCACTATTCCAATACATACAATCCCAGATGGAGAGATCACTCGAACTTGAGATGGAGAGGAAACCAAGGAGGAGGTAATAGTGGAAACCAAGTTTAAAACACTAACTATCAACCTCTTTATTTGTAGAAACCTCAGAAAAGAGCCAATCCGAATGACCGTACTTTATGTGGTCAACGTTTGGATAGAATAGAGGGGGAAATGCAGCCAATGAGAATGGCTATGAAATAGGTGCAGTCTGAGTGCACCAATTCAACGAGAACATTGACTAAACTGAAAGATTAGATGAGCCAATTTTTTAGCATGATGGGTGATATAAAAAGACAAATTGGCATAGGTATTCCTAGTAATACTGAAAATAATCCTCGTAGAGAAGGGAAGGACCACATGAAAGTAATAGCACTCCGATAGGGCAAAGTACTAAGTAGCCTAGAAAACTCAACTTAGGAGATAAATATGGAGAATACTGATGATCTTTAGGAAATACCCTTAGAAGTTGATAATGAACTTAAACCAGATGAAGTAGTTGTACCAGTAGTTGAGCCTGAAAAAGAAACAACTAAAAAGTCTGTCGTTACAAAGATACCATTCCCTTCAATGCTAGAAAAGAAGCAAAAATGGGATGAATACGAATTTGTAAGTTTTCTGAACTTTTTTAAAATGTTAAATGTTAACTTGCCCTTGATCGAATTAATTGAGAAAGTTCCTAATTATACCAAGTTTTAAAGAAAATTATGTCTAGGCATAGGAAGATTAATGTAGGCGAACAAGTTAATATAAGTGCTTCCTATAGTGCTATCTTTTCAAGACAGGTTTCTCAAAAGTTGAAAGACCCGGGAAGTTTTAATATTCCCATAGAGATAGGGAGCATTCATTTTAATAAAGCTCTATGTGATTTAGAAGCTAGTAACAACCTAATGCCTCGATAAATATATGGAAAACTTAGGTTAAGGGACCTTAAGAATACCTAATTAACACTACAGTTGGCCAGCAAATCTTCAATACATCCGAAAGGAGTGCTGGAAGATGTGTTAGTTAAGGTATGCAGCTTTATCATCCCAACTGATTTTGTAGTTCTAGACTTTGTAGAAGATCAAGAAATATCAATCCTACTAGGTAGATCGTTTCTAGCCACCTCAAGGTCCACTATTGATTTAGAAAAAATGAATTAACTATGGAAATCAATGGTGAAACCGAGATTTTTAAATGTGGTCACCAACAGAGTAGGGAAAATAAAAAGGACTTAGAGGAGCATTGTAATGAATTATCTATTTCTAATAATCTCGAGCCAAGGGACGTATTTCCTTTAATTTATGCAGGTTGAAAAACCAAGTTTAAGGAAAGGGATAAGTGAACAAAGGTGGAATGGCACGATAGGCGATGAACTGATACTGACACAACCAGAAAATCGCCCTTTTATGAAGTAATGATGTTGTTAAATAAATCTAGCAGTAAAGCTTGAATTACTTAAATTAATTATTAACGTTTTGTAAATTATTGTACATTTAGCTAACTGTTTAGTTTAGACTTCAATCTTTACTAAATTTATGTTTTATAAAAACTGTAGCACTCTCAAAATTGGAATTTTTGGTGACAACAAAGCCAGTGTCACAACACGGTAACCCCGTGTCACAACATCAAGGGCAAAATTGACGAAATTGAGAAAATTATTTCTATGTTGCGACAAGGACCCTATGTGTCGTGACACCAAAGCTAGTATACCCAAAAAACTAAAAGTCCAGAGTGTGTCACGACATCAAGCCCTGATGTCGCAACAACGGTGAACTGCCAGAGGTGTCGCGACACGTCACCCCTATGTCGCGACATCGCTGTAATTTTTTGTAGGGTTATCCCGACTCGCTTTGTGTAACTCGGCGGATTAAACTCTATTTTACCCAGTTGTTAACCCTAGAATCATTGTTTTTAAAAACTTAAAAACACTTTAAATTCATATTACCTTTCTTAACACTCTAAACCTCTTAAAACTTTTTCAAACCCCAAAAACGCTTTTACATTAAATCCCTAAATCTACAAAGCCTCTTTACTATTTGGAACACTAGTGAAAGCAGAATGGCCACAACAAGTTGAAGACGAGGCAATGAGGGCTACAATATCAAGGTTAAGGGTTCTAAACTTCCCCTTTTTACTGTTACATTAGAAATATTGCTTGATACCTCATTCGTATTAGCATATATTATAGTTAATATGCCACCTAGAAAGCTTAAAAAGATGGTTGTACAAGAACCATCAACGGTTTCGAATCCTCTAAAATTTTTAAATCGAAATGACAAGAAGCATTATCTTAAACTTCAAGGCAAAACTTTTATCCAAGAAAGGGGATTCGAACCATCAATGGTCATTTGTAATGAAATATGGTCCTTAGTATAGTTTGGGAACGATTTTGTGTCACTTCCAAAGAAACTGCTGCTATTCCACTTGTACAAGAATTTTATGTCGCTCTTAAAGATGAGGAAACTCGGCGTCCTCATGAACAAATGTGAAAAATAATAACGATAAGAGATAAAGATGTACCATTCTCTCCAAAAAAGATTTGCAAATAATTATGATGCTCCATACTATGAATCTGATTATTTACAAAATATTGATTTAATGGAATTTAAAGACGTAGATATGGAAAGCATCATAAAATACTTAACTGAAAACTGAAAAGAATGGAATGTTTGACAAGATACCAGACTACTGACTAATTTTAATCAAGCTATAATGTTTCTAGTAGCTAAAATATGGATACAGTTTATTAGCACCAGAATTACACCAGCCCTTAATGTTTCTAATGTCAATACATTCTGAGCTCTTTTGTTATATGGAATTTTACAGAAAAAGCATATGTGCATTGGAGAATGGATCCATCAAAACATGAAGCGTTGTGTTAGTGGCTAGAAGGTTGGGATTTTCTTTCCCCATCTCATAACGGCACTTTGCAAAAGTACAAAGGTTCCAATGGATGAAAATGAGCAATTCATGAAGCCAACAAAAAGTATAATTGGAGATTTGTTATACACGTAATATGTTGAACACCAGAGAAAACAAATTATCGATTAGAACCAGGGAAGGAAAGAAAATATGGATGTCCCAGTATCGCTCAAGTGGAAAGAACAATCAAAAACTCGGAGAAGGGTAAGTGGAAGCACCGAAGAAAAACTCAATAGAATGATCAGGTGGATGCAGGAGATAGGTCTGGTTTTAAAAGAATTCACCTGACTAAATGTGTTGAGAGCTCCAAACTATCCACCAAATATGTTAGGCCCAACAAGAACCCAACATAAAGCCAAAAAAGAGGAGGCGACTTTAGAGGATGAAGGTGAGGGAGATGAACACGATCTCCTCAAAGATGTCGATAACTACGAGACGACATTCCAGTCACAATTTTATACACCAAAAGGGCCTGTCATCCGAAGCCCAACCTACCCCGCACCTTCAACGAGTGGAAGCTTCCATCAAGGATATGCCACAGGAAAAGGAAAAGCACCAATGGAAGTGGGCATTTCCTCATTTGGATGATACGGATTAAAACTGAATTTTTTCTTTTTATATTTTGGGCTTGTACTATTTTTGGATGATTTTTTTAATTTATTAGGAAAAGAAATAATGGTATATTAATAGTTGTTTTGTGTTAAATTTTTTGTGTAAGAACCCAACATGGAGGAAGCACAACAATTAGAGCTTTCAATGAACAATGGAGGAAGCACCCACCAATAGTTGATAAAACTATCACAATCAATTGGGTAACTTATTTCCTTATCTTTTTCGAGGCTACACATTGAGGACAATGTGTTATCTAAATTGTGGGGGTGACATAGAAAATTTGTTTTATATTTTTATGTTTTTCTTTTATTTTTTTGTCATTTGTGTGCTTGAGCTTGTAGAAATACAAGTGATTGGTTAGGAGCATGTACATAGGTTGCTTGTATTTACAATAAATTTGGCATGAGTATATGTGATTTTAAATTTGTGATTATTAGACTAGTAAGTTCTATATATTACACTAGAAATAGGCATTAAAGCAATTGAATGTACCAAATGATATAGAGAATACAAGGAAATGAGCATGCTTGTATGAATGATAAATTGTTCAATTTGTTGTTGTTTGGTTGATTAAAGTTGTGAATATTGAGACACCTAATGATGACCTAAGGCATTATTTGGAACAAACCTAGAGCCAAAAAGCTAACCCTGTTATTTATCTTTAGTACCTATTTTTGAACCACAAAACACTTCTTGATGAACCTTTATACAAAACTCGAGCCAAAATATAAATTTGTACTTATCTTTTTCTGTTGGTCCTGAACTACACGACTATAGACGTCTGACCATACGTATTGAGGGTTAAGTAGACACATTATGGCAGATTTGTAAAAATAGAGTGAAATAGGAGGGATTGGTGTGATATAGTAATCATAGGTCAGCCAATATGTGCAACAAAAGAAAAATTCAATAAGAAAATCAGAACGAGTAGAAAAAGTGCTTGAAAAGTAAAAGCATTTGTGAGTGAGATGTATTGAAAAAGAAAAAAAAGAGAAAAACTCATAAAAGTAGAAAAGCTCAATCATTAGTGCACAAAAACTCGTGAGCTAACCATGATTGTTATATTATGCTATGACTTCTTATATGGAGAAATAAGGAAGGTGAAAGAAAGAGACATAAAGCGGTGAGCGCGAAATGGTTAAAAAAGGGAAGAATAGGGGACAATATGATGTGTCAAACTATTTTCGTGCTTGAAACTATTTGATGCTTACTATTCTTGAAATCCATACCTGTCCTAAGCCTCAGTCCGTTACAAGCCGAAAAGCCCTATGTGAGCTAATATACTTTGTGAGTGTGCAAGAGACCATTAAAAGGCATATTAACTTAATACTGGACGTTAGGTTGCAACACGGAGCTTGTGATGTCTCAACATAGGGAGCAAAATAAAAAAAATTCCAAGACTTCCTTTAAGGTCACGACATAGCCTGAGAATGTCACGACATACCCTTGAAGACACCTTGAAGCTCAGCATACTACCCTTGATGTCGCGACACAAGACCTGATGCTTCGCGACATCGCCTCTGTATAGGAAATTAATACGAGCAAGAGGCATTTTGGTCCGCACAATCTAACTTTAAGCTTGGGAACATCAACTGACCTAGGGTTAAGGACGATGACCATTCTATGTCTATAAATAGGCTCATCTAACACATGTTAAAGACACTTTTCACTTTGTATAATTTTCTCTTTAGATTTAGTCTTTAGATTTTCTCTTTTCTTAGGTTTTAGATTTTTGTTCATGTTATTTACTTTTGTGAGGAAGTCAGATTCTAGAATTGCTATCAAACTCTCTGAGGATTATGCGCTTAAATTTAACACAACCAGGCTTCTTCTAAACTTTATTCTTGAAATTATTCTTCATGTTCATTCTTTCATTCAAGTTTATATTGTTTAGTAGATCCATGAAGAACTTATCCTCTTGCGGGTGATTAGTAAGTGGATGTATGAATAATTAAATGTTTTGCAGGGATTTCTTAACGGATCAGTTGTTCAAGAAAGAAAGAATAACCCTAGGCCTGACAACCCTAAGAAGTTATCAAGGTGGGAATAAACCCAAATTTGGTATTGCCTATCCGTGAAACCCTTAACCCTGAACTAGTCTAAACTGTGAGGTTGGAAGATAAATAGTTATTGCCGACTCGATATTTTAGTAGACGTATTGAAAGATCCTGCTAGGGTATTGACTAGTTGATTGAACAAGAAAACTCGAGATGACTGTTGATTATGGCTACTAAATCGAGCTAATCACCCATGCCCAAATTTGATATATATTCGATTATTTGATTTCTTGTTTTTCATTTTTCACTTTTCTTTTGTCTATTTTATTATTATTTTTAGTATAGTTCATCAAAACCTCCCTTTTAATTCTTTGTACTATAATTTGATTAAGTATTAATTAGATCTATTTATGCTCAAGTTTGAATTATTTTAGTGCTTACCTCCCTTGGGTACGATCCTCGGAGTACTCGCCTACACCATTGTAACTATATTACAACCTGACCCATATACTTGCAAATACCGCTTTTTCACATCTTTTGTGCAGGATTTCTACTCTGGATGTTGGTACGTCTTGAAGCGATCAGTTATACAAACTTAGTTGAGTTAAATTCAGTGGTCTAGATGTTAACTTCAATTCCTGATGCTTCAAGAAGTACCTAAACTTATGCACGAAGAAAACAAACCGTACGCTGAGCAACAAGGCTCAATGGAACTTTCATGATTCAAGATATAAGGGCATAACAACATTGATATAACATAATGCATATGAACTCTTAGTCTATCAATGTATGACTTATAATACAAAATTTTTTCCTAATCTTTTCACGTGAAGTTACACATATACCAATTGGCATTTCAACATTCATCGTTTTTAACCAATTCCTTCATTTGTTACTTACCTTTCAAATGAACATTTAGTGCTTATACTCAATAAATATTTCAATACCTATGCATACATAACATTAGAATTTATTCAATCAAAGTTTATAATGAATCTATTCTACATACCTTTATACTTACCAATCTATTCCTTTTCTGGAGTCTTTCGACTCATTCGCATTCATTTTGGCCTTTAGGGCTCGTTTCCGTTCAATTTTCACGATAAAATACATGTTTTATTATCAAAACTCACATAAGAACATATTCAATTCCATGGCATCATATGCTTTCATTTTGGCATCATTTGTCAAACTTACTCATTATAACCCCTATTAACTTGACTCAAACTTGGATGAATACACGAATCGTCCAACCAACAAACCAAACTGGCACCAAAGTACATCATCTGATAAACCGAAGTAGGGTAACATGGCACGTAAAGTGCATACTGGAGCACAAAACGTATATTAGAGAATAAAGTGCATCCTGGCACACGAAGTGCATCCTAGCACATAAGTGCATAAACTCATATACAATTTAATCCTATGACATGCCAATTATATCCGACTCAACCTGACAAGTTAATAAGGTACCAATGTTCAATTTCATTTACAATTCAATACATATATCATTTCTTGATCATATTCACAACTACAACCCATTTCATTATCAAATCACATATATTTCATGTCATACAACATGTTTCTACTAAATTCTATAACACGTATCATATCTCAAGGCAATTCATGTTAATTTCTGTTTTATTCATTTTAGTCATCAATTTCGATAATTCATACAAAATCACATCTAGGCAATTCATAATATTGTCATATACTCACTATGACATTCAATCATTCAACTAACACATATAGGCAAACAATTAAATCTATCTCGAATCATAAAAGTATAAATTGTGATCTCACATCACTCATCGACAACTCCTGTTTTTCTTCTCCCTCTCAAAGGTTCCGCTTCGACCTTAGCTATGAATAGTCACAAAACATATCACATTATCAATTTCCAGCCAATTCAGAATCAAATACCAAATTATATATATTTTGCAATTTATTCAATTTAGTCCCTAAAATCGGGACAAGCATAACTTTCAATTAGGGCTTCGAATTAAAATCCGATTTCACCAAAATTCATTACGGACATTTTATTTTCTATTCCTAACAACATTTCATAACAATTGTGCATTTTATTCAATTTGGTCTCTAATGTACGAAACTAAAAATTAAGCTTTACAATTTAGTCTTTTTCATAAACTAAGCTTAATTTCTAAAAATTCCATGTAACACCTTAAACCCGTCTCCGTCTCCAGATTAGAGTTATGGGTATTACAGAACAATTCAAAACTTTGGCATTCAAATAATAACAACTATTACTATTTATTCCCTCTTGAAAGCTAGAAGTTGGATACATAACAAGACTATTCTAATTATTAATGTTGAGTATTCAATTGTTATATGACTACTACCTTCGATGATATTAGTCGAATGACCTGTTTCAATCAAATTTAAAGTTTGCCAAAACAAATTCATACTGTAACACTTGTCAAGAATGGCCTACAAATACTTTTATATACCTTAACTCAAGTTTAAAGGATGCAATTGTGGCTTTCAAACACTTAACAAATCCCAATTTTTAAAGTTGAAAAATAGATAATAAAAATTAGTAGATGTATCGATACCAAAACGATACCTAATTGAAAAGCGATACCAAATTGCTATACTATTTTCAAAATAAAAATAGTGGTATCGATAATTAATTTGTGGTATCGATACTTTATATACAAGTATCAATACTTAATTAAAAATCGATACTATTTTAGCATTTTGTTTCTCTGAAAAGTTTTTCCCAAAGCCAAGTATCGATACTAAATGATGAGGTATCGATACTTAAGTTTAAATGGTAAAAATCACAAGTTCAAAACTTAATACACACCAATTGCACATGCCGTCAAATAACACATTCATTTTACTACAAAACAAGTCAATTCAACTATCCTATAATAACTAACCAATATGCCATTCAATGGCACCACAATCAAATTCATTCAATTAATCATTTCATACTAAATCCTTATCCCAATATGATCATATAAACCACATTAACCAAACATATTCAATTCAACCACAAGGATTATAATAAAGACATGCATAATAGCTTGCCATACATAAGCATTAATACCAAGATCTAATCTTTAAGCCAACTTAAACACAACCAAAACTAATTTTCATCTAGGCATAATATATCAACCTAACATTTAACATATTCACAACAAAAACATATATACATGCCACACCCCAAGACCAAAATACAAAAACTACCAAATGGCTGGATAGTGTGAGATTCTCGTTGATCCGTCCAGTCAATCTGCAACTATAGTAACTAAAAAAGAACATAATTGAAACGAGTAACCTTAAGAAGCTCAGTAAGGTCATAGCTTAAAAACATCAAATTTAATCTTACCTTACTTGACATCAAAATATAAAGAGATAATATAGAATTCCTGTTGATCCAATACATATCCACTGCTCATATTAAGTTTTGATCTCATAACATAAATACATCATGATAATCCCCTGTACAACTAACTTGCTATTTCCATAAGCAACATTTCATTAACATAGATGTACTAGTATATAATCATGTCAACAAGTAAATTCAATGAACATTTCATATCTTTATGCATCTTGAATATGTATCACATTTCGAATCATAAATCAATTGTATAATCCATTAACATTTAGCCTGACAAACTAATTAACTCAACTTGGATGCTTAGGTAACTACACCACACCAAAAACATCATAAATGCATAACAGGGGCACCAAAGTGCAAACAGGGGCACCGTAGTGCGAACAGGGACACTGAAGTGTATATAGAGGCACCAAAGTGCAAATCCCATACAAGAGCGCATACTGACCCTATTGGCATGCCAATCGTATCCTACGCGATTACTATGTTCAACCGGGAAATACACATAAATCCATTACTTTAATTCATTCTCATCATACAGAGGCACTTCATCATTTTCGTATGTATACTATATCTTTAATACATTCATATATAAATATATAACTCCAAACCAAACTACTACCATTTCATTTCAATCTCATGTAAATAACTAATGGAATTTCTTATACATTCAATAACTAACTAGAAACAATAATAAATTCACAAGCATTTTATTTTACATAATAAGTCACCATGAACTTACCTAAGATCACTTCCGATTACAGAGCAAGGACTGCTCCGTAATTTTCCCTTTTCCTTAGTTGTTGTCTTTTTGGTTTGGTTCTTGATGTAAATAATAATTAAATACAATCTATTAATTTCACATGCAATTCAGCACACATGACCCTTAACTTGTAATTATTTACACATTTTCCCCTAAACTTTTACATTTTTCACAATTTAGTCCCTAAACATAAAATCTCCAAAATTAACAAACTTAGCCAAATTCTCAAGTTAGCTGAATTTTTACCCTTCCATAACCATCCCACATTTATTCAAAATTCACATGAATTCCATGTAAAATTTATTATTTTATCAAATTAATCCTTAACTTAAAAACTAATAAAACCACTTTATAAATTGCTCAAAATCAACAACTAACACTTCAATTTCATTATTTATCATCTAAAATAACAAGTATTCATCAATGGCAACATCTAAAATCTTTAATAATTTCAAAAACGAAGCTATAAGTTAGTTGGACCTAGATTACAAAAATATAAAAATTACAAAAAACGAAACTAGAATAAGCTTACATACAAAGAGTTTATGTTGGCCGAATATAAAGCTCAACAAGGGTAGTTTTCTTCTAAAGTTTTGGTGCACTCAATGTGGAAGATGAGAATGTTTTTATTATTATTATTTTACTTTAGTTTTAATATTAATTTACTATTCTACCCCTTTTTATTTTAACATACAATTTAATATAACGTTGTACATAAAAGTCCACTACTTTTATGCATGGTATATTTACCACCTAAGCCATTTAACTTACATCTCCAAAACCATTTAACTCATTTAACTAATAGCAATCAATTTTTGCAACTTTTACAATGTAGTCCTTTTTAATTAATTAAACAACCAAACATTGATATTTCTTCACCAAAATTTTATACGACTCTAATGCAACCCTATAAATATTAATTAAATAATAAAATGCAACCCCAAATACTGAAATTGTGGTCCCGAAACCACTGTTTCCGACACCATTGAAAAATAAGATATTACATTTCACACTAATTTCATTTAATCCTCAACGATGATAACTTTAAAAAACTTTAATAGTTTCAAATTTTGGTACATGAGCTAGATAAATCAAGCTTCCATGACCTCAAATCTATAAAAATCAATGAAAAATAACTAGGGACTTACTTAAAGGGTCGAATGTTGAAATACAAAAACCAAGCTTTCTCTTTTCTTCTAAATGGAGACGACAACTTTGGAGAAGAAGATGGTGACTTTGTCATCTTTTTTTCCCCACTTAATTTACTTATATACTTAGTTTTAATTTAATTAATTACTTTAATCAGGCTTAATTAAACTTGAATCCTTAATTAATTAAATTTAATGACACTTAACATCACATCCCACACTCATTCATTTAAAATTGGTTTATTAGCCAGTCATTTGGATTATTGCTATTTGAATCCCCAAGTCTTATTCTAATTAAAAATCTATAGCGATTAAATTTTTACGATTTAGTACATAAGCCTTAATTACTCACAATTTCGGCTAAATCGCTTAACCAATTTTCAATTCATTAATATGCTAATCCCGTAACATCTTTATTTAATATTTACGAACTCGTTTACGGACTCGAAATTGTATTTTTGACATCACTAAAAATTGGATCGTTACAAAAATATTTATTTAAATTTAATTATAAAAGTGAAGTTAATTTTTAAAGTGTAGAAATAAATTCTTTGAATTTGCTATATGAATTTGATTGTATGCGATTTATAAACTAAGTTTGTGCTACGCGCAGAAGTTGACGGGGAAGGAAAAAGGGCCGGGGCTGGCTTTCCCTTTTCAGTTAGGAGTTTTGGATGTTGTTGGGCTTTGGGTCCACGAACTAAAATCGCAATTTGAACTTAGAAGGAGGCCAAGCCGAAGCCTGGGCCAGAACTGAAGGTGAAGCAGCTAACACACCATAGAGATCTGGCATCCCTCCGCTAAATTCTGCTGTAAGATCTCTATTAACCAAAGAAGAATAATAGTAATAGTAATAGTAATAAAATCGAATCTTCTTCTGCTGAAACGCTTTGCTTTGTAGTTTCTAGACAGAAATTCGATCAGCTCTAGTAGTTTAATAGTAAGGTTTTTGTTTCTCCGTTAGTTTATTTATTAAATCAATAAATTGAATCATATTAACATATGGGTTTATTTATTTACCCTTTTTTTTTTCCTGGAATGAATATTCATTCAAGTTCGATATTCATGTGGCGGGAAGTTCCAGTTTTAGGTTAATTATTTGAGAAATAATTTCAATAATGATTTTATTTTGATTTCTGATGAGTTTTAATGTAAATGTAATTTTGGTGCCAAACTTTAATTAGTTAATTTATAGTATAATAATTCAATTTTGTTTTTCTGCCAAAGGAGAATTGGATAGGCATATTTCGGATTAAGATTTTATCTGTATTTTCCTCGGTTGATTGTTTCTCAAATTGTTGTCACAGAGTTATATAAAGAAGAAAGATCTCCTTGAATTTTATTTTTGAAGTAAGAAGGTGAATATGGGTGCTTCGGAGGAGAACAGTGCCTTGTTCCCAATCTTTGTGTTCACTATAATGGCTCTGCCATTAGTGCCATACACTATAGTTAAGATATTAAACACATTCTCGAAGAAGGCAATGACTATCCATTGCCAGTGTTCTGTGTGTTCTCGGTCTGGGAAGTATAGGAAATCAATTTTCAAACGGGTAGATTTGCTTCTGATTGCATTTCATTTATCGTCGGGAACTTTGTTTGAATTTGATAAGTATTTGTGATATTTTGGATTGCTTTTGCAGATCTCGAACTTCTCAACTTGTAGTAATCTGACCCTTGTGCTTCTCTGGATTGTCATGGCGGTGCTGATATACTATATCAAGCATACAAGTCATGAGGTAATCCATTTGTTCTTAATATCTTTTGACAACATGATTTAATCTAGTAGTCAGCTGCTAAACCTCATCCTCTCTGCTGGAACTTTGGGTTTAGGTGAAGAATTTATATCTTATGTGTGGTTTGAGAAAGTATAGGCATCTGTTCTCACCTATTTGTTTTTGTTTTTGGATGTGGACTGAATGTTCGTATACTAGTATCAGCTTGGTCATGTATTAATATATTAATGCTAACAACCAGTTGGTTGTTTCTTCAACATTTTATACTCTGTATGTGATGTGCCTTGGCTTGTTTCTCATGATAGAACATGATTTGCCTTCATTTTTCTTGGTTTGCAGGTTAAAGTATTTGAGCCATTCAGTATTCTTGGTTTGGAACACGGAGCCTCAGATTCAGACATAAAGAAAGCATATAGGAGACTTTCCATACAGTATCATCCTGATAAAAATCCAGATCCAGGTTATAGGTTTTATTTTTTGTTCCATATCTGGTTTTCGTAGTACACTGATTTTTTGGAAGACCTAATACCTATCTACCGTTTCCTCCGCCCGGCTCATCTCAGAGGCCCATGATTATTTTGTTGAATACATTTCAAAGGCTTATCAGGCCCTGACAGATCCAGTCTCTCGGGAGAATTTTGAAAAGTATGGCCACCCTGATGGCAGGCAGGTAACAGATTCTTTGTTTCATCTTTTATTGCAGACGCTGCTAGTTTCATGAACAAGGGATTTTGATTTTTTCTTTTTCCAATTTTCTTGGATTCTTAATTTAGGGGCTTCAAATGGGTATAGCCTTACCTCCATTCCTGTTGAATATTGATGGAGCATCAGGTGGAATACTTCTTTTGGGAATAGTTGGAGTATGCATCCTTCTTCCTTTGGTTTTGGCTGTTATATATCTTTCAAGATCAGCCAAATACACTGGAAATTATGTGATGCACCAAACATTGTCTGCCTACTACTATTTCATGAAACCTTCTTTAGCCCCAAGGTATAAATTTTTACTGTATAAAAATGCTTATAAAAAGTTAACTACTACTTTGTATTTCTAAATTATATAGAAAATTTCAGTAATGCTTGAAATTTTCACACCAGCCAGCAGTTCAACTAGGCTAATGAGAGAGAGACTTCTCTCGCCTTACCCCTCGTTGCATTAACGCTTAGCATCATAAAGACTTGAAGTCAAGAGTGTCAAACTAAAAGCTTTCATAAATTACACTTCAATTGACCGTGTTCAACAAGGCTTGCTCTTATTTTTCATTTTGTTTCTCAATATCATCCTAATTTTGCAGCAAGGTCCTGGGTGTATTTATAAAAGCTGCAGAATTCATGGAAATTCCAGTACGGCGAAGTGATGGGGAACCCCTTCAGAAATTATTTATGTTGGTTAGGAGTGAGCTAAACTTGGACCTTAAGAATATTCGCCAAGAACAAGCCAAGTTTTGGAAGCAGCATCCAGCTTTAGTAAAGGTGGCTGACATGCAACCTTGCTTTCGTCTATTTCTTTTATGCTACATTTGGTAGGAGTATTATTTATCCACCACGTTTTATTATATGAGTTAGCTATAAGCTAATTTCAATTGGTAATTTTTAGCCACTCACTTAACTTGTTTTAGGAAAAGAGAAGGGAAAATTTTTTGTTTATTTTGAAGAGGTCTTATTTTTTACAAAAGGTTTTCCTCATCTTTCTAATTTCAAGTTTAAATTTGTACTAACTATTCTTTATTTTATGTCTAACTATTGTAATACAAACGTAATAAATAAGCTTTTTCCTCATGTTATTACATCAATAACCAAACGAGGCATTAGTATCTCATTGTTTCAAATACTCCAAAGTTAAGGCTCATTCTTCTTGCTGCTTTATATTACTTACCTTTCTACTTTTCAGGCAGAATTGTTGATCCAAGCCCAGTTGACTCGTGAGTCTAAAGCTCTGACACCAGCTTTGTTGCGTGATTTTAGACGTATGCTAGAGCTTTCACCCCGCCTTCTTGAGGAACTAGTGAAGGTGAATTTAAATTTCTCAGTTCTTCTAGCACGATAATGGATTTGTTGCACTTGATTTTTGAAAATCCTCTCTTGCACATGCATTCACATTTGAGCATATTGATAAGATTAGCTCCTGATTTTTATTGTTTCTCTAAAGATGATTGATATTATTCTTGAAACTTTTTGGTATTGTTGTGGCAGCTAAGGTTTTGAAAGATTTACTAAGAAATCAAGTGCATTTACTATCTCAGTCTCTTTGGTAAAGAAGTGAAAAAGAACAAGTTGGTCTCACAGTCCGTTGCAGTCCCTCTTGCTAGTCATAATATTCTAGATAATTAGTGTATTAGGCCCTAATATTTTGAAATTCCTAGACAACAAAACCATTTTGTTCTATAGCAGGCAGTGTTGTGTGAGTGCATTTTCTAGGTGCTATGCTATCTTAATACTTTTTCGGAAAACCGATGCTTGCAAGTGAAAATTTTCTATCCGCATTCATTGGAAGCTGTAATGGTCACTATGTTATATATGGATACAGATGGCATTACTACCACGTACTGCTCAAGGGCATGGATGGTTGAGACCTGCTATTGGCGTGGTTGAGCTTTCTCAGAATATCATTCAGGTATGCCTATAAACTCTTTGGGAGGAATCTTTTAAAAAAATTTTGGTGCTTTCCTTGTGAATGATTTTATGGTGCCATATTATGTTACCTCCATATATGTGTTCATTTGCAAAATATCAAAAGGAAAATGTTAATATGCAGCATAATAGATTGTTTGCTTTGCATATGCTTGGCGTTAAGGTGAGTTTAAGAAGGATCAATTTCCTAAATGGACCCAATTTAGGCTTTTTCTTTTCTTTCTTTTTTCTTTAGATTTAGTAAGCTGTGTTTCCTTTTAGGGATTGGAGTGGAATATTACTTTTTGGTCACACACTGCTGTCTCAGTTGTCTATATGTGTGTGTGGCACCATTGGCAATCCTATCATTTTGTTATTCCTATTGCATTTGACCAAAAATATCAGTTTTTTTT